>VWZW01007323.1:19895-113093 GCA_013397115.1 Edolisoma coerulescens | reverse complement strand
GGGCCGGGGCGCGGCGGGAGCCCCATTGGCTCTTCCCGGCAGCACATGTTGCCGGCCCCGCTATAAAGGCGGCCGCGGCCTCACTGCAGCCCGTCCTTCTGCCTTCACGTTTCTACAGGGACGCCGCCAGCTCCAGTGTCGCCGCCATGGCCATCGACGCGTTTTTGGGCAAATGGTGCCTCGTCTCCAGCGAGGGCTTCGAGGAGTACATGAAGGAGCTGGGTAAGGAGCCGGCGGTTCCCCGCCACCGGGAGGGAGGGCTGGATGCCGGGATGCCGCCCCGGGGATGTGCTGTTCCTGCCGGCCGGCGAGGCTCTGTCCAAGGTCCGAGGAGAACGCGGTCCCCGAACCGGGCCCGAGGGTGGGATGCAGCCCGGCCGTGAGCCACGGAGGGCGGCGGCTGCGGGGGTGATGCCGGGATGCTCCGGGATGCAGCGCCGGGGCTCCGCGCCCTCTCGGCGCCGGTAAGGGAGCGCTGGCCGGCAGCAGACCTTTCCTCCCGGGAGGGCTGCCGCCTCCGGCTCCGCGTCCTAAAGATGTCAGCGACCCTTTTTGCGCCGTAATTGCTGTGAGGCAGGTGCCGGCACCAGCAGGCACCTTCCCGCTGCGCAGGGCTGCGCCCTCCCCGCCGCCGCCTCCCTCCGCAGCGCCCGGGATTACCAGCCGGTGCCAGCAGCCCGGCTGCGATTAGGCCGGCTCGCTCCTCCCTCGCCGGTGATGCCCGGGGCGGGGAGCCGGGGCTGCCCGGCGCGGGGGCTGCGGGGGGCTCGGCCTAGAGGGTGGCGGATGCCGCACGGCAGCGCTGTGCCGGGGCCGGGCTGGTTCACCCCGCCTGGGGCGACCGCACACAGACCTGCTGAGCCGGGGCTGCCTCCCCGTGGAGTCACCTTGGGTGTCTCCTCCCCAGAAAGCCAAACTGGATCAGCTGCCTGTGGATAACCGGCAGCCAGCTGCCCTGCCGAAGGCTATTTGCCTGCTTTCTTCTATGGATAGTAGCACCCTTATTTCAGGCGGATGGTCCTGGCTTGTTATCCCTGCGTCCAGGTTGCCCTACATTTTGTAACAAGAAGTTACCGGATGAAGAACACACCTGACAGACCAGGAGCCTCATCTGCAAGCTCAGATTTACCACTTTCCTGTGAGCATCCTGGCTGACAGGTGATAGATACCTGGCAGTGTCTGTATAGCCCAGGAGCTATTATTTTCTGCAGTTTATTCACTGATGAAAGCCACGCTATTTCCTTAAGAGGCAGAAGATGTAGCCTTATCTTTAGAGGGAGGAGAAGAAGGAATTTAGGTCTTGCACTCTTCCTGTAAAATACAAAAGGCATCACTGCATTTACACTCTGCAGACAGCAGTGGCTGTAATTACATTTTGGGAGGCCTGTCAGTATGTGATAGGTATGATATGAGAAAGCCTTCTGGACTGAACTCTTTGGGAGACTTTGGAGGAAATTCAAGAAATTTAAGCTCAGCTTTGTTGAGCCGTGGATTAGGATGCCTTGGTGCTTATGTCCAATGGCCAGACCTAGGCGTGTGCCAAGTTGCAACTTCAAAGTAGAAATTAAGTGCTGCAACTGCAGAGCACCTCCCATGCGTAGGCAGCAACAGACTGTTGTTTGGTTTTAGACTGAAATCATAAACCAGTCACTTTTCCTTTTTACATTTACAATTTAGGCAATTAAATTTACACCAAGTCACGCTTTAGGAGCCAGCATTTGACTGGATTTCACCCTTGCTGGCTACTTGTGAAACTCTCTGCCTTTGATCCTATTGATGCACCACAAATGAGACCATGCAGATTCTGCTCATTCTGGTAAAAGAACATTTGAGGACAAAGAAGTTGGAATTTCACTTCTTGCCATACAGAAGACATGCAGCTCATCTCTGTTTAGTTGGATCCCAAGCTGTAGCTGATCAAATAACTCTGATTACTCTGCGCTGGGCGACACCAACAGAGTGTGTGGAGGTTACTGTGGCAATAATTTCCAGTTCTGATCAGAAATGCTGGACTGAGAATAACTGTTTTTTCCTCTGTGAACTGAAGTTTAAGGCTCAATCCTGGAGTCTCATTTGAGTCTGGAGAAGTAGTGTCTGGAAAGTACTTTATTTCCCTCTCGAGGACTCAACCCTTACCTGCACATACCAGGGGAGTGCTGTGCTGATACCTGACAACATTTTTTAACTACACCAGTTGCAGAACTCAGGCACTCACTGACTTGGTGGCACTTTCTGCCCCATTTGGTTGCATATCAATTCATGGTTGTGATCTTCACTTACCAGTTTGATGGATTCATGTTTGTTGCTCGCTACTCTCTTATTTGTATTTTCATCCTTCAGATCAAAAAGATTTAAGCAAATCCCCCAAAGACTGCATGCAGGGGCTGAAGCAGGGTGAATCTGAAAATGAAGAGTTTTGAGGGCTGCTGTCTCCAGATCATGAATTTTCAGTCATTTGCAAATTGCTCATTTTGCTCATTTCTCTGTTTCTCTGTCTTTTGTGTATATGTGTAAGCACTACTTTTTATGATAGTGATCTTCTAATTCATAACTCCATACTCTGTAAACAGGATGTAAAATATGAAATTTAATTAAAAATGGCATGTTTGCAATGGTATACAAAGTAATGGAAGGGTATTTATTGAGTAAGTTGAAATAAAGTGGATTAATCTGTCAATTAAAAATAATTTGTAGAATTTTTAAAGTGTTCAGAATTTGAAGAGAATAATTTTATTTTAGTTTAAGTTTTTGTGTTTGTTTTCCTGTTTGCTATTTATTTCTGTTTGAAAAAAAAATCAGTGCTGAGTTTTGGGATATCTACAAATCCTCTAGAGGGCAAAAAAAATTAACTAACTCTCTGAGGAAACAAAAGAGTAAGTCTGCAAATAAGCTTTTTTCCTTCCTCATCTGTGGAAAATTTAAAACATCCTCTCTCTTTGTGGCTCTTGAGCTTTGACTCTCAAGTGTACTTAAGTGCCTCATTAAATGGGAATTAGGTATTTGAATTCTTGTGTGGCCCTAAGCCTCAGGGTTTAACTGACTTTGTGACACTCTGTGCCTCTCGCCTTGCAGGTGTGGGTATGGCCATGAGAAAAATGGGAAGCATGGCCAAACCAGACGTTTACATTATTAAGGATGGGGACGAAGTCACCATAAAAACAGAAAGCACCTTCAAAACTTCACAGTTCACCTTCAAGCTTGGTGAAAAATTTGAGGAAAGTACATTAGATGGCAGGAAAACTCAGGTCAGTATACTAGACTTTCTGTTGAAAAAATGCAATTCTTTGTGTGTTTCACAGAGGGAGATGCTATTTTAAAATCAGTTTTGACATCCATACTAACAGTGCTTTATTTGATGAGCAATTGTCTCTGTAAGTCTCATTGAAATTTTTTTTTTTAACCTGGATTAACCAAATTCCAAAGAGGGAAAATGCTGAAATCAATAGTCTTGTGTATTTTGCTGTTTTCATTTTGTAGCAGAAGCATTATTTTAGTAAAACTAACAGACCTCTAAATCCCTGTTAAAGCCAAATGCCACTTCATCCTCAGTCTGTGGAAAAAAATGCCATTGATGTTTAATCAGAGGCAATTCAGCCCTAGGGTTAACCTTTCTGCTCTGTCTCATATTTGCATGACAAGAGAGCCTGGTTCAATGTGGGGTGGGATCACAGACAGCAAGGCAACCACTATGTGAATTACAGTCACTAAACTCCAGTTTTAAAGCCAAAGGGTTTCTCCTTGCACCGAGTAGGGAGAATATTTATCCCAAAAGAGGTAAAACATAAAGGATACATCTCACTTCCTCGTGTGAGTGCTCTGTTTATCACCCCCCTCCCTCCAGCCACACACTTTCAATTCATCTATTACTGCAGGATGAGATAAATGCTACACAAAAGCTCAAAGCCCTTGTAACAAAGAGATGAACAGAGAACATCTTCTGCTCCTATTAATTGAAACTGTGGATGCTGTCAAACGTCTGTCTGATGCAGGAATGTGTCAGAGCAGTGAGTGAATGAGCAATGAGTTAGTAACCGTAAGAAGAGGATCAATAAAATGTTTAAGATAATTTCTGGCTTTGTAGTTGTCAATGATAAAATTACTATTGAATGAGACGGGGTGGGAATCTTTCATTTGGAATAAGGTGTTGGAAAGCCTCAGTGCTGACCAAATGTCATGGGGAAAATATTGATGGTCAGGTTCTTCTTTCAGACCCTTGTCAGCTTAAAAGATGATGGGTCATTGATTCAAGAGCAGGAATGGGATGGCAAGAAGACCACAATAACAAGGAAACTAGTGGATGGACAACTGGTGGTGGTGAGTTCAGTCCCACTTTCTGGTCCCCAAGTGCTGCTGGTTGGTAGCCTGAAATGTAACTCTAGAACGTGGGGTTTTTCCCCCTGTTAATCTGCACTGAGACGTAAATTAATATATCCTTCTCTTTATCTTCTAGGAATGTGACATGAATGGTGTCAAGTGTGTTAGAGTCTACCAGAAAGCATGAGGACACCTTCAGGTTCAGTAGGAACTTGCTGCAAACAACTCAGTTCAGTGGACAAAGCTCCTTTTCACTCCGTATTTTCCTTTTCCCTGTTTTCTAGTATTTCAATGGACTGAGTAGCTGAGTGCAATTCTTTTTAAAAGCCGTGATGTAACTATTATGTAACTATTCTGAACTTAGGCTATTAAATAAAATTGTCGAATATATGAAGTGAAATGTTGTTACTATAGTGGAATTTTAAGTGAGGTTTATAAAAACAGTTTGGTTTTAGGCTTTACTACAGTCTGCCTTCAGCACAAGACAATATATGGCAAAGAACAGTTAATAGTAAGCTGAATTTTGACCAACATCCTTACTTTCTAAGAGAGTAAAATCTGAAATTGAAACAACTCCAGAGCCCAAACTTTGAATTTTTTTTTCTAACTTCCATGTTACAAAGTAAATAGAATTGGGAGCATATAAATACGACATAAATTTAGTTAGTGTTTAAGTAGAGAAATGGAATTTCAGGGTTAGTTTGGTTTTTTGTGTTTTGAACCCACAGTTTTCCTATCTCAATATACATATACCAGTAAGCCAATGAACACGATAAATCTAAGCAAGCACATACACACCTTTTTGAAAGGAAGCCTTATTTTAAGAAGACTGTTTTCCTAGCAAAACTCTTATTCCATGTCTAGTAACATTCTAAAAATTCTTAACCAAAATCTACTGAAATACTGCCTAAAACTTAAAGCCTCATTTTATTTTATTTTTTTAAAACTTGTTTGAAACACCTAGCAATGGAGTTTATATGCTTTGAAGTGCCATAATAAATAATCAGAAATATCAGTGTCTTGACTATTACTTTTACACTGGTTGGGAAACAGAGCCTATAATGCTACTATCTTCCAAAGAGATGTCAGATGAGACAAAAATTAAAAAGGTTTAGGTGAATTTCTGTGATCCCAGACAAGCATTTCCTAAAAGTGAAACAGTTTGGTGACAGGAAGGTTTCCATGTATTCAGGAGCCTGGGGGATCATGCAATTGCACAGTTCCTGTTTGCTGCACCTGTCATTGCAGAATCAATTGCTACTTCTGATATTTTAGCTGCTCAGTGCATGTATCATATTACTGAGCTTCCTCAAATAGAAAAATCTGATATTTTGTGTTCATTCTGCTAACCATGGAAAGTGACTTTTTCCATAATTTTGGACCATTTATCCTTTTCATAATTTTATGACTACTTATGAGTCATCCCCTTTACCTCTGGCATCTGAAAGCATTTCTCGCTGGAGAATATTTCTTGCAATTTCTTTCCGTGGCTCCTTTTTGAGTTGTTATTTTTCACATTATTTCCTAGTAGTATTTTTCCTCATTTTAATATGAACCCTAAAGCTATAGGGTGTATTCTTATACAGACATTAGAAATAGAAGGAATCTACCCATAGAAGTAATATGGAGAACAAACTGGTCTGATAAGGGACCTACAAAGTGTCAGATCACAAATACAATAAACAGCATCAGTAGAATGGGTGCATCAATCCATGGTGGAGGCCTGATATGAAAATCCTGCCTTCCTTCCTAAAGAGACAGCATTACTGCTTTCAACTGGGCATTATGCCTCCTTTGGGGTCACTGGTCTATCACTTACCCCTGCTTGTTTACTCTTCTGATCCTGGGTAGTGTTAATTGTTTATCTTTCATTTGAGTGGAAAAACAGTCCAATGTCTTTTATAGGACATCCGTTTTGCTTGCGATGAGATCACTTCTTGTAAAACAAAAGGCAGAAGAGTATCTTTTTAGAGTGATTTCCTTTGGAAACAAGGCTTATAAAGTCTGTGTATCTGTGCTCTCCAAATTCAGCCACATGTGAAGTAGAGGCTAGAGGTCCTAAAGATAACTATTCTTCCACAAATGTCATGAAAATAGGTGGCCTGATGAAGGAGATGGACCATTAAAGTACCTTGATGATGGAAAGACTGCACATGGAAGTGACATTTTGACATTAAATGGAAGAAAAACATAGCAAGGTCTCTTGGCACACATAAGAAGTTATCTTAAGCACAGAAGCTGACCAATGGTAAGAGGCAGATAAAGAGGAAACTGGAATTCTTTAGAGCTAATTCTCCAGAACTACTTAGGCTCACATATTTATTTGCTTTATTTTGATGTTAACTTAAGCCTCAGTTGCCGGTAACTTCAATGTAAGTGTGCTGTGAGCCAGAGCTACCGTATATACAACCTGTTCGTGTAAGATTAGACCATACACTTAAAATGACAATTGTTTTGTAGTACTGCAAGCCAAGACTTATAATGCTCAAGACTTGAAAATATATTTAGTTTCCAGTTTCCTCCTATTATTTATTATACAAGAAAAAAGCTTCACTCCTCATGAGTGTATATGCACAATATTCTCATCAGTGCAAAATAACCAATTGTCCTGACATTTGAATTACTTTAGTTCACTGTATCACATAAGATGGCAGTAAATAAGACTTCCAAGTACAACTGAAAAAGAAGAAGTTGTGCATTATCTAGCCAGGACTGCTTTATAATGCTAAAGAAATAAATAAGGAGACAAGTTTTGTTGTGACATTTTAGTGCATGTTTTTCAAAATACTTTGGAGGGAAGAAAGAAACATGTTCAGCAAATTAAGCTGCAAGTAGAACTTGCTCAAAGAGAAGCACTTTCCATATCCAACACATGTTCATTTAAAGTCGAGCAGTTTCCAGTTGACAGCTTTAAATCTCACTGTCTTCTCAATTTGGTGTATTTCTGCTGTTTTCATGGAAGGGGCTGCTGTTTGCGTGTCTGTTGGTTGGTTGGTGAGTGGGCAGGTAGGTGGAGTTTTTTTGGTAGTGAAGTGGGATAAAGGAGTAGAAAATGAAGTTATTTAGTAATTTAGATCTGATAGTGCATCACATTAGGGAAGTCTCTTGTTTGAGCTTTCCAAGAACACTAATGAAATGGCACTGTGCTTTCTGGAGAGTGTCCTGGCTCTGTATAATGCTCAGACTCTCAAGGACTTTCCTGTTATGGTTTGGTTTTATGATTTATTTCAAAATTGTTATCCTACTCTGCCTGCAATCTCTGCAATTAATACCGGCTTTTCCTCTTCCTCTCCCCTTCCTACCTCACACATGCCTTCCAGATCAAAGTTTTTTAAAAAACAAATTCAATGGTAGGAAACATCTCAGTTTTCTGAAGTTATGGTCCCACTGTTAGCTGTCAGCTGTCCAGAAAAAAAGAAGTGCTTATTTCTTCAGGTGTGAAGATCAAGTGTAGGGAGACAATTTTGCTCTGCCGTTGGCCACTTGGGCTATATTAACTGAGACTCAAACATCTGAAAAGCAAATTAATCATCGAATAGGCACTCTTTTTTTTTTTTTTTTTTCAGGTTAAGACTTAAAAATCTAGTATTGTATAAACCACCTTATCTACTTCTACCTCTATATCTAATATTACGTCCTATGAATTCTGTTGCTTCATAAAGAAGTCCATTTAAAGTAACTCTTATTAAGGTCAGATGCTGAAAATAAGTCCCTGTAAACATTTCTCAGGGTCCTAAGAGACCTGGGTTCCTGCCCAGAAGCCCCATTTCAGCTCAGCCTGGAGTGTCAGTCTGTGCCCGAGTTGGATATCAGAGGGTCAGTCTCCAGCTCAGACATCTTCAAATTTTACACAAAAATTCATGCTTAAAACTAATTTCTATGAGGGAACTGCCATATTGTTTATATTCTACATAAAATGGTTTAACAAAAGTAAAAGCAGTCATGCAGACCAGTTCCACTCAGACCTTTGTTGGTGTCTCCTTCTCTACCTGAGCATGTGCTGACACAATGAATGGATTAGAAACCTTTGCAATATGTTAATTATTTGTGATCACAGGGAAAAAAAATCCCAGTGTGAGCAAGTTAACATATATTACTTACTCTTTGATGCCTAATTTCAGTCCCATTGTTCAGCCCTGAGAGGATTTAGCACTATTTTCATAGGTTTTGGAGAAAATCCAGCATCTGTGTAAACACATTTTTGTCCCATGGTTCTTCTAGCTTTGGCTTTTCAGCTCTTGTACATCAAATTAAATTTTTGTTGACACTTCCCAGAATGGTTTTACTTCATATTCTTATTTTAGAGGAAAAGGAAACACAATGAGAGACCCTGCTCCCAAGAGTGAATTTGGCTTCCTTTCCAGCAAAAATGTTTTCAAAATCAAATCCCTCTACCAAGTGATCTTCATTATATTCTGAAGACATTTTCATGTGAAGTTCATTATAGTTTCAGAACAAAAGTAAAGTTTCAGCAACACATGCAACCTAGAACCGGTTTCAGACAATGTCCTACAAAAATCTGCTGAATCCCAAATAGTGTTTTTGACACTTTAAAATAAATAACATATTTGTCATTAATCACATATGTGCACTCTGAAATTAAATGCCAGAAGACAAATATCCCGGTCTGAGGACCATGCATCTAGGATTGGACTTTTGCTCCCCCACGCAGAGCATCTGTTTCCCTTGGGAATTCCTGCTTGGAATCATTGAGTCTACCTTCAGAAAAGGCATTAGTTAGCTAAGGGTGAGCTCAGGTCATTGTGTAATGCAAGTGTCCGACAGAGAATTGAGGTACTCAGTGCAATTTTAAAGCTGGGATGGCGGTGAGTTGCTGCTGCATACCCCAGAGGCATTCTTGCTCTGTGGCTTGAATGTCTGTGGCATAGTCTTCTGGGGCCATGTGATATAGTCCTGTGTGGTGATCAGCAAATTCAAAAGCATAAAGAACAGGATAGCCTGCATGCCTTGACCTCAAGGGAAACCTTGAACTGAGATCAGAGAGTCCATGACAGGGAGTTTCTGGAAACTCCTGGAGTACAAAGGCTCCTTGGGTACATGAAAAGTTGAGCTGAAAGCAACTCAGACTGACTCTTCACTCTAGAAATTATGGCCAGGCCTTGTTATGGCTTTGCAATTTAATTCTATAAGTAGCAGTAAAGTATACCAGTAGGAATTATTCCTATTTTATTGTGTAGTGTAATTAGGCAAAATATCATTAATACTATCTCTTAAACTGTGTAAAGCAGTATCTGATACTGGAATTTGCTCTGAGTGCTTTCTATTGTCTCACCTCATTCCCCTGAAACACCTTGCTTTGTAAAGGTTTGACTGCATATAAATAAAGTTCAGAAAATGAGACGTTTCTATTCTTTCACGTTTGTATTTTTCTATTGGTGAGATGCAGAATGAAAATGCAAGGTGCATTTCTCTGCTGGGGGTATTGTTTGAATATTTGTATTCTTATTGCCCACTTCATGGAATGTGGTCCTTCTGTAAAGGACTAGCTTAACTGTTGGCTGCTTTTCTGAAACTGTTGGCTGCTTTTCTCCTGTGACAGAGGAAAGGAAGCCAACTGAGTAGAACAGAAATCACAGATGCCTCAGTGCCTTACCATCCTCAGTTCTCTTTCCCCTTGTTAGCACAACACAGTCCATGCTCATCTGGGCATGAACATTATCCCTCTGTAAGCTCACTTTCTTAATAAAGATGATTAATTTTTTTCCTATTTTTTTTTTAGGATTATCAGGTCTCTTGGATTCAGATACTGAACATCCAGCTGTTGTGGTAAACTGGAACAGGGATTAAGAAAGATAAGAATTAATACGTGTATCTTGTCCAGTCTCTCCCTTTTTATTTTTTTTAAGCTTGTTTTCCTCACTCAGTTTTTCAGCACCAAGAGAATGACAAAAAGTAAGTGCACAACTTCCCACTCCAACTACACACAACGTTATCCACGGCAGCCATCTCGAAAGTCTGATTTTAAAGCAGTACATGTCTAAGAAATGTTAGCCAAAGATTTAATTGTTTCCACATGCTCTTTTTTCTTATGCTTGTGCTGAATTGGTTTTAAGCAGAATTTTTTTCAGTATTTAATCAGTATAGTCCTGACCCAAGAAAATAGATAGGTATGTGTTTACCCAAAAAGCAAATCTCTGCAGAATTTATTTTTTAAATAGTGGCAATGTTACTAATTTCTGAATGTAATTTGTGATAATCAAATGAAGTAAACAATCTGAAAAGATCTGTTTCCTTTATTAATCTGTCAGCTAAAGCTCCACAGACCTGGAAAAATTTCATCATATCCGGATGGAACTGGAACTCAAGTTTCAAGTTGGAATCAAAAATTTATAGCTTAATTTTTGATTTCTGCCTTGTTATTATCTTAATTTACAGGGTTCTGAGATTTTCCTTCATGTTCTAGATCTGCTCCCAGTTAGTTATATCTGTCAAATATACATTACTTTGGGAAGTTACTCAATTATATCCTTACCCTGTGATCAATGTTTAAGACACAGTCATAGGTCTGCAGAGGAGAAGGAAGGAACAATTCAAATTAAATATACTTTGGTATAATATGACCAAAATAACAAATCTGGGAAGAAAGATCTCCCCTGAGATTTTTCTGTTACAGAAAACACAAATGTGAAAAATTACCTATCCTTGGAAAAAAAGAGTACCAAACCTTTAGGAATCTTTAAAATATCTTAGATAAAGCTGTGAAAACTCAGGTCATCAGCCATAGCGCTAATTCATGTAGATAGTGACTTATTTGGGAGTGGCTAGATATCCCTCTTCGTGATTAAAAACACTGTCTGTGTGAGAGGTTGCCCAGACATCTACTGGAATTTCCCTTTTCCCCAGCTGATAATCCTTTTGGTCAGCTGTGTCTTTGTTCCACTGCAATTGACTATTTTCTTGGAGATAAAATCAATTTTTTTTTCTCAATTTAGTGAGATTTCTCTGGCTGTGTTGTACTCATGTCTTTAAATTTCAGGAGATGCTTTGCACTTGTCCATAATTTCTTCTATAGATTTTACTAGAGAGTTAACTTCTGTTTTGAGGCTGAATCATACTGAATTGGATTTCTGAGCTGGATTCCTGCTAAAATCAAGAGCTAAGTGCATTTATTGTAGAGGCACTGAGAGCATCTCGTGAAGCAACAGCCTTCAATATCAATGGAAAGCCTTGCATTACTGCAGTATGGCTGGATTAGGCTTTAATAACTGAAAACTAATATTAGAAATCAAGAATGAATAATTAATTATAAGAAACATCACTGACTTTTTAAATTATAAGAATTTCCTTCTTGATGTTTATAATACTTATAATGGGAATAGAGTTCACCGGGAACACAACTTGAGTGGCACATAAAGTTTGATAGATTCATATATTCACTTATTTATTTTGATGAGCCTAATACTTACAGCAGAAAGGAGAGACCACTGCTGCTGGTATGGTTTTATTATGCTCTCACTGTCTTCTTGTTGGAATAAAGAGTAGCATGTGGAATTGAGTAGAGAACAAAATGTATTTTATTCTCTTGGTGTTATTCCTTTTAAATTACCTTATTATAGAGAAAATATTTCTCTTACTAGCCTTCAGTAGTATCAACAGATTTTAGTAGAAAGACAATGCAGTTGCATCAGAATATTCAGTTAACATTTCACTGTTAACTTTGATCTATTTTTTTTTCATTAATTTAATGCTTATTGGGACATCTTTTGAAGAGAACACCAATAAAACATACCTGACAGTTCCTTCATGTCACAGAAAAGAAGGCTGTAATTAATTTTTGACTACCTTATACAATGGTCTGTTATCCTTGAAAGTCTTGAAATTAACATAATAAAATGTCCGTTATTTAATAAGCAGAGCAACTTTCTTTGCATGTTGAATTGCATGTAGATACATCAAGGAGAAAAAGGAAAACATTATTCTATGTTATTACTGCGAATCCAATGGATTTGGAAAAGCCAGATTTATTTAGTGTATAGGCCTCATTACCAGCAAAATTATGGATTATGCTATATGAGATATCTCTTATGATTCTAATTGTTCTTTGAAAGATACACTTGGATACAATTTGATGTAATTTCAGATGCTATTTGAGAATATTAGGCTGCATGAATAAAAGCGTGATTTTATTAACACAATTACCCTTAATGCTGAAGCCAAGAAGAAACAATGCAAGTTTTCTCATGTGATGTTCACTTCAGAGGTGCATTTTACAGGTGCACTTCTTGTAGGGCAGAGCAGCATAACCTCTATCGTTATAACTTTGCCTTTCTTTCAAATAAAACTGTGCTTCTTGAGAAGTCTGGTGTGCCTAAGAAGTTACTGGCTTTTCTAATGACCAGTGTCTGATTTGGCCAACCATACAGTTCTCCTTCAGATGCAGACCCCAAAGTACTCACTGACCCCCAGAAGAAAAATAACATGTACTGTTCAAAGGTTTTATTTATGCAAAAGAAAACAATTGTGAAGAACTGGTAAGCAACCATGGCACACCTTCTGTCCCCTTTTTATCCCTTGGTGAGGCAAGGCCTAGCATTTTACATAGTGAAAGGCCTCTTCGAAAGGTAAGTTCGAACATTTTACTGATTTTGCTCATCTTTATATTAGGAGGTTTAAAAGGTTTTTGCTTATTTCTGTTCTGTGACAAGATGGATTTAGAGAAATTAATTCAACTTTCCTTTTTTATGGGTTCTTCAGTAGTTAATATTCCCACTTTGGTAAAAGAAGAATTTCCAAAGGATTCTTTATGAGTATTTAATGTTCTACTGCTGTATACTGGATTTATTCTAAACATTGAAAAAAGTTTAAAGCTAAAAGAACTCTGATGCTAAGCTCAAGGATAACTGCACAAATGAAGTTTTATTCTACTGAAGCCAAATACATAATTTTATTTTTTTAAGGGATGACTCTGAAGTAACCTGTCTCCTAATTTCTTGTATGCTTTGCAATAGTTTGCTCTTTTTTACTTTATTACTTTTTCCCCTGTCTTTTCCATCTTTCTTTCTTTCTTTCTTTTTCTTTCTTTCTTTCTTTCTTTCTTTCTTTCTTTCTTTCTTTCTTTCTTTCTTTCTTTCTTTCTTTCTTTCTTTCTTTCTTCCTTCCTTCCTTCCTTCCTTCCTTCCTTCCTTCCTTCCTTCCTTCCTTCCTTCCTTCCTTCCTTCCCTCCTTCCATCCAAGGAAGGATCTTTCACAGATCTTTTCATTGAATTCCTTCTTCTACCCCAGGGCTGAATCAATGATGTCTATGTTGTCCCTGAGAAGTACCAGTCGAGCTATTATTAAAACACTTCACAAATGGAGATCCCACATTCTTCCTTAGTAATATTATTCAAATATTACTAAGGAAAATTATGAGTCCCCCTTGTTGCAAAGTTCGAGCTACCCTCTATTTCATAAGTTGATGTGGATGCCAACATCCTGATTAAGGTCTTTTTCTTCTTATCATTCTTCACAATTAGATAAATCCTTTCTTGGCAACTCCCTCTCAAGGTTTTTCATTCCATGGTTTTGCTTCTGTCTTTCTTATAGGCTCTGCCTGTGCATGCAGGACAACTCTGTCTGGCGTTCTGCTATTTGCATTGCTGACAATGAGCAGGGACTGATAAGGTCCTACTATCAAAGTGATTGTTTCTCCAGGTTCTGTTTGCTCTGGGTTTACGTCATGCAGAGTCCATTCAGATTGGGAGGTACCACAGCAGTATGCTGAGGCTGCCCTCGTCACTGGTGGTCCTGTGCCCGGCACAGTGACTCTGCTTCTCTGCTGACCCAGCAGGTCATAATTTCTTGGCTCTCCTGCAAGCCTCAGGATTCACGTGGGAAAATGGGAGTATGGTGCTGAGTGGAATGAATCAATCCAGTTTCCATTTTTAACTGCAGTTATGCTGTTTAGGTTGGGATGAAGAAACAGATGGTCCTTTAGAAAATCCGGAAGAATTTCACTTTCACCATCTGATGTTTTACTTTTTCCATGTGAGAAGAATTTGCTTCTATCTCTGATGGCATACAGCTTACACCTTAATTACTAGGCGAGATCAGTTTTCTTCCTGCCTTTACACCAGCACTCTAGGAAAATACATTTATTTCTCTTAGTGCAATCTACAAAGGGACACCTAACAAAGTTCCCTTCGACAAGCACTACAACTAAGCACTCCAAGCAAAATTATCATTTGCAAAGTCTGAGAACAGCCTGGGGAGTGATGTAGGATCTTTTGTTCACGTACTTCTACACTTCTTCTTCACTTAAATAATGCAATTATTGTGGTTTGAGTTTTATTCCTTTATAGACAAACCTACCAATAGCATCTGACAGGAGTTATAACAACTGTGGCACACTGTGGAGTCAGACTCATCTCACCAAACCTCAACTGGAGGACCAAGCTGAGGTGCTTTGCTCCTGCCACGGCAGTGACAAAGGGCAGACATGACCTGGAAATGCCAGGTGGCAGTCTGAGGAGTAAACTGCCAAGCCCACTGCAAACACACTTTGTTGTCCTCCAGAGACATACATGGTACACTCTAGCACTAAAAGCCATGATACAATAGGAGGTACATAGCCTACTCCTCACCCCACAAACCTCACAGGAGCCGTGTGAATCACCATGTGCTCCAATTAATGAGTCACACGAAGTATATACAAGCTGTGCATATGTATATGGCTGGAACTGCAGGCTTACAAGCTGGGTTTTAATAGATCTGTTGTCTAGCTGTGCAAAAATTGTTTAGTTATGAAGTCAATTGTTTTTGGGTTTTGTTATCCTTGTTAAAGATCTTTAGATGGGTATTTTGTGTTAACAGACAGCAGCACAGAAATAGGCACTGTTATTAATTAACTGTGAATACTGTCTCTGAGGAGTTTTGTGTTATGTTGGACTCCAATGTTTTGATTTCTTTTAGAGACCTCCAAAAGCCATTGGATGTTGTTGTCTCTACCATCAAAAGCAGTTTTCTTCCAGGAGTCTCCAGCATAGAAAGTTCTTGAGATTTTGTCCACTTGGGTCAGTAGCTTGGGTGAAGAACTTTGCCCTGCAACAGCAAGCAGGTTGTGCCCCTCTAGGTGCCAGCCCCGAGTCAGCCAGCACAGTTTATGCATCTGACCACGACTCCCAGTTGACTTATGTGTGCTCTTGGGTGGTGTGCAGGTGGGTGTGTGCTCTTGACCCAGCCTTATTGCGAAGTTCATAAATTCAAGGGATTTTGTTAAGGTATTGACACTGACTTCTTTACAGAGCATTTCAATCCATCTCAATTCTGAGTCCATGCACATTTTTCTGTTGAATATACAGAACATCCTGGATGATGGAACGTTGCTAAGTGTCACATTTAAAGGAAGACTTTGTAAAGAGACAGAAATGAACTGGCTATAACATTTCCCTTGGTTTTCTTCATGGTGTAGAAGAATCACCAGTTTTGCTCTACCCCTGGTGTTGTTCTTTTGAGTCCAGGTTGATGCCATCACCCACAGCTCCTGCGCTCACCTCCTGTTTCACTAAGAAGACTCGGGTAATTGCCTGACCATGTTACTAAACATCTATAATCACCTAGTGCCACCCCACCTCAGAAGTGTTTCATACAGGTGAATTTTTCCATTGTTTACATGATGGGTTCCAAAGGGTGGTTGCCTCAGACAGTTGTGCCTCATCCCCAGGGAGAGAATTTGTTCAGCTGTGCATTTTCTCAGATTACCGTAGCAAGTATCTTCCAGTAGAGATATTGAATCCCTTCCTCCTTTGCCTGACCCACCCCCTACTTCCTCTTCCTCTAGAATATTTGCATTTTTCTGCCAGGACCACTAGGTGTCACAAGTACTCACAACTAAACTATAAAATCCTCTAAAATATTATTCCAGACATCTTGATATTTCCCTAATCTAGGGGTCCAAGAATTTCAGTATCGACCCGATATGTATATGGGAGCTGCTGGATGTAATAAAAAGGTCAGATACTCCAAGCTGGTGCTTACAGAGCAGGTCCATGTTGCTTCATAGCAAACAATTTACCATTCAAGGGAACTGTACCTGTTGTGGAAGGGCCTTAATTCAGCTAATCAGAGAAAACTTAAAAATTGGATATGATCCGAAAGATCAGCAGACTGCGTCTAACACAAGGAAATATGCTGGTGAAACAGGGTGTGTAGAAGTAGAATACAGAAAGAGCTCCACCCTGAAAAAAGCTTACGGTTGAGAAACAGAACAATCTTCTGGTTGTGTTTAGATGATTTTTCAAATGAAAACCGAGTTTTACATGCCAATAATGAAACATATCTTTCTTTTCTTCCCCCTGTACTTCCAGCCTGTCTGTTTATAAACGAACCAATCATTCTTGCCAGCAGTATGAATTTTACACTAGCTGGGAGCATATATTCTTATCTTCCCAGTGGGGACCACAATACACCACTAGTTGACTTTGTGGGACCCCAAGACACTGATCTTTTCTGAAGAGGATATTTCAGTTGTTTCAAATGTCACAAAACTGTAACCCTGCAAACCCACATTAAATAAAATAAATAAATAAATAAATTAATTAATTAATTTTATTTATTTAAATTATAGGCAGGTATTTCCATTACAGAGTGTACTTTTCTACCTAAAAACAAGCTTTCAGCACTCCCCCAGCATGCAGTACATCCACCTACACATGCACTACCTGTCCTTTGGCTGCTTTTGGAGGCATGGCTCAGTGCACCATTATACTGTGCACTGAACAAGCAGCTCAAGAGAATACTTTCTATGTAAATGGAAGGAAACCCAAATCTTTCCATATGGGGCCTCCATTCAGCTGAGTCCTGTGGAAGCCACAGGCCTTTTCAGCTTCCCAGTGACACCTGCTTACATCAGTTAGGTCTGCAGCTGCAGCAAGGCACAGGAGTGGAAGGAGATGAGCACAGGTGATGAGAACTACTTGGCAAAAGGAGTATGTATGAATATTAGTCTAATGACAATCCCGCTTCTGGCATTATAAACCACAAGATCACCCTATATCTTGCAGCAGGATTCTGAAGGCACTGCAGTGGGGACTGGATTCCCTGTGTTTCTTACCTCTCCAATTCCTGTAAGACTCTTTCCATCCATTTCAAAAATTCTCTGTAAACTGCATGCCAATGGCTTTGTATCCTGTTATCTGCCGCATCACTGGACTAATTTATTCTATCATTTTTAACTGGTTAGATAGGGTAAAGAGAGACATGTGGGAAGCAGGTTTGATGAAATGTTTTAATGCTTCCATGGATCTGTTCTGAGCATATTCAGAAATACATCTTTCCTCCTTTTTCCATATTTTAAAAAATATTTTCCTCAAAATTAGAACAGTTTTATGCACATTAACTTAAAATATTACATGCATTTAGGGGCTTGATCAAATGTGGTATTACTGCATGACATCCAAACAGACAGACAGTATTATAAATCTGGAGTGGCCTATTATACTGGCAAGATGAGAGCATAATGGCTTTGGGCTATACCAGATGGTGAATTTAGGCACTGAAAAGTACTCCACAGCTCCTGGAATAGAATGCATCACCCTGAAAGAAGCAAAGACCATTCACTCCTTTTCTAAAATAGTATTTCAAAGATAAAGATTGACATCATCATGTAGCTGTGAGTTATTTCTTACTAGATCTGCCTAATGCTTACTAGTCATGCGGTACAGTTCACTATCAGTCAAATTAATCATTCGTTCAAGACAGCTAATTTGCTTCTAAATGCACTATTTAGAATGAATGCTGGATATTACTAACTGCTATTAAGCACCCACCTGCTGCACCTTTATGACATTATGTTTGGTATATTGCTGCAATAATCTAAACTGTGCTTAAAGGTAGAGTTCAGTTCCAGATAATATTTTGTTAATAACCTACCACGTAAACAAATACAATCAATTATGGCAGGAGGTAATTGCAGTGTTGAATCATTTTCTTACAACACTTAAATAAGTAATCAGATTGATTCAGAAAGATTTTTAATTTTACTTGTATTTAAATGAAGGTGTGTCCTGAACCGTAATAGGTGCAATGACAAAGATAAGATTAGGGAGGTGCCAGCTTTCTGCTGGTTTTATATAGGTTTTAAGGTATCTTTGTAACAAGGAAAGACTTTTGTTGCCCAGCCCTCTGTGAAGAACAGGCATTTCCCAGGCAGCAATCCATCTGTCTGTCTCCACTTATGGGGTCTGGCCTTTTTAGGGATGTTTCCTCTATTTGCCAACCACAAACAATAATTGAAAAAAAGAAGAATGTTACATTTTGCTACCACTGGGGTGTGCCACTTAAAAGGATTATGATTTCTGCCCAGCAATTAATTCTCCTGTGGCTTTATGCCGGACCAGCGTCCTTTCCATTCACATGGAACTTTTTGTATGGGAAAATCAAACCACTTGGCAAAATGCTGAAATGAGTCATCACTCTCTTCCTCTAAGAGAGAGGAAACAAAGAACGAGGAGGTGCCATTTCTTGGCCAGTGTCACACAAACACAGCAGTCAAAGAGTGGAGGAAGGAGTCCATGTGCCTACTGGCAAGCTTCATCACACCTGAAGTTTTGCCATTTGGATAGTCCTCAGCTTTTAGCTAAGTAATTAGTCTCTTTGTCTTACCAGCAGGAAATCTCTGACATTTGCAGCGACAAGTTCATCCCACCTCCTTTGCGCACCTATTTTGTAAGAGGATGTTCCCCCAATAACATCTCTTTCTTCCTCCATTGGTGAGGTTACACTAGACAAGAACCTATCTGAGATACCCACATTTTAGAGGATGACTTTTAAAAGTGAGTTGAGTCCCACAGCTAGTGCACTTCATAACCCACTGAAGCACGTTTAGACTGGAGAAGAGAAGGCTTAGGGAGCACCTAAGTGCACCCTTACAATATTTTTGAGGAGATTACCTAGAAAAGAGAGTCAGTCTCAATAATAACTTGCATGGTGGGATAACGAAATGCAATTATCATAACCTGAAATAGGGCAGTGTCTGACTGGACACAAAGAAAAATGTTTCCCCTCTGAGAACAGCCATGCAGTGTAAGAAATTGCTCAGAGAACTCTAGGATCTCTGAGCCAGGAGATTTCGATGTCAAGACAGGGCAAGGCCCTCAGCTGCCTGGTCTGAAGACAGAGCTGCCCCTGTTTGGAGTAGGGGATTGAATGGTGACCTCCCAGAGTCTCTTCAGGCCTAAGTGATTAGTGAGGCTGTGCTGTCTGTCAGGCTGAAACATCACACAAGACATTATGCCCATATATCAGAGACAGGCTGTGAAGGTAATGCAGGATCTAGACAAGGTTTAGCACACAGGATTGTATCAGATGTTGATAAGACACCAGGGTCAAATTTAGGTTCAGCTGGCACCTCCAGTAACAGAGTTTTTGGAAACATGTCTGTTCTTATGAGACCTTGACATGGCACAGGTGTGGTTGCTCTTGCCTTGGTGGGTGGGGAAGATGTAAGAGGTAAAATCTATTTCGGAATATAAGTGAGAATGGAATAAAAAAATAGCACAGAAAAAAGATGCACGGGTACATGGAAACATAACTAAAAGAGACTCAAAGAATGGCTGATTAATGAGTTTATAGATTAACTGAATGGACTACACTTTATTAGCTTTAAAATGAAATATTTCCTCTGAAGACAGTTGTTAAGTGAGATTTTTTTTTAAAGACTTGATTTGAAAAAATTAATTCAATATTTGCAATCAATCAAGAGTGAAAATTAAATTATATTGTAGGTGGAAAACTAAAAGATGTTTTAGTGACAGAGGCCAGTCAGGGAAATGTCGCACAGGCAAATGCTTGAGTCTGCTGGAAATGGATGACCTAAACTGGTATAAAGGGAATATAAATGATAGGTCACTTAAATTCTGTGCAATTTGAGAAATATTTAGTCTGTGCCCCAAATTCTCTAGAGTTACAATCTGGAGTACTCTTGGCTTCTGCCTTGGGGAATGATACAGTGTAAAGTTTGTGCACAGATTTCCCACTGGCTTTTAGAACAGACTCACACAATGAAAAAGCCAAGTCAAGGTTAGATTTTGATTTCTCAATGCATTGCTAGCATATTTCCTATTGCAAGTAAATTGCACAAAAATGAAAAATGGCTATAAATAGAACAACTCAGCATACAGACAAATGAGCAAGTGCTTTTAACTGTTCAGGGTCACATAATTATGTCCTCTTGCTGAACAGTAAATAAAAGAGAAGAATGCTGTAAAGTGATTAGTGAGCAAGACTAGAAGACACTGACAGTAATCTTCTGTATTGCTTTCAGCAAATAGAATTACTTACACATAGACATTCAAAGCCCTGTGTCTTTTAACGTGTGCTTTTATACGCTGTGCATTTCTTTCTTATCTGAGAGATATAATGATAATACTTCTTTACCTCACAGGCATTTATTTGAATGCTCAACACTAAAAAAATGGGTTCATAGAAGGAGTTGAGGGAAAAGGCTGTAAGAAGGAGAGCAACTTGGTATTGTGTTTAAAAAAACATGTTAATCACTTCCAGTAATTTTATTTAAAAATATGCAACTCTCCCCCCCGCTTCATTAGCCCCACCTTAAATGATACTTTGCCCCTATAGTCACTGAAATATTAACGTGGCATGCGCAGAAACAGACATGGTCTGCTTTTTTGTCCTCAGATTCAGATCTGAAAAGCAAGGACATTTTTATATTTCCAATTTTCCCTTCAGGTTTCCTGGAAGTTTCCATTGCTCAGTACTGCCTCCAGGTACTGCCGACACAACACCCTCAGGGAACAAGGCTCAAACCAAAACTACCCTGAAAGGGCACGACATGAAAAGGACCTTGGCTTTACCATTTTTCCTTTTCAGTTCTGATCAGGCTGATGCCATTGTTAGCACTTCAGAGGAAATGATACCTCAATAATCAAAATATAATGGGGGTATTACAATTCTTACAGACTTCAAAGCATTTTCATCCCATGGAATAAAGGAGGCTACTTAGCCTCTATTTAGAGCTTATTTTGCTCTCTCCTGTGCTGTTTGCAAGGTAATGGAAGTTCCTCCTCCAGTCTCTACCCATTGCCAGAAGCTCCTGTGATGCCATGGCCCCCTGTTTTCAGGTCAGGCCAGTGACTAAAGTTAATTACATCCTTCTTGCATGGGAGGAACCACATTAAGTTGTTGATGTTTCATTTTCCTATTTTGAAATCAAAAGACCTCTGCAATCCATGGAATGCATAGGCAAGCTGCAAAAGTATGATGTGCAACTGTGTACACGATCAGAAGTCCTAACGCACTGTCGGAATAGCACCAACTTTGTTAAATACAAGGTTCTTGGTTCATTTGCAAAACAATTTCAATTCAAATGCAAAACTATAATGTTCTAAATATCTAAGGCTTTTATACACATCTCATAGCTTCATACAAGCAGTGGATGCCCCTCTGGAGGTCATTTAGTCAGCCCTGCTGCTTGAAGTAGGACTACCACTGTCAAATGGTACCACGTTACAGGTGTCAAGTCAGCCATAGATTTGTTTTAGCTGCGTCTTGAAAAGTCCAAGGTGGTGACTCCATTTGAATACGCTCAGACTGATTTTTTCTTATGCTGGACAGAAGGTAGAATGCTGTCTAAGAAACATCTTCAGTTGCATTGGCTAGGCAAGGGCCAAACCCAGAAATAAGAGCTTCTCACTATTTCCTCCAGAGGACATTTTACCCAAAGAGGAGTGGAGGTTTGGAAGTTAGTGATAATCATTGTGAAAGTGACATGCCGCCAGGGATTGTCAAGTGCAGTCTGCCCAATGTCCTTCTAGGCAAAATAAAACTCAATGGCATTTTGTAGTCAGGGTCTGTGCAAGAGGTGCAGCTGTCCCTGGGTAACCTGCTTATTGCAGCTATTGCTCTCTGGTAAATACTGAAAAAGTCTCTTTTTTCCACTGGAGAACAGTATAAATAAATGATTATCACCATTCCCAAAGCTGTACTAATTGCCATTAAGTGGGCTCAGAAGGAAACAGCTTACTATTATCATCCAGACAGCCCACTTGGAACTACGCAGTTCCCAGTTTCTGAGAATGTGCACTTTTGGATGAATGGACAAGCAGTGCTGGCTTCTAATGCCTTATGGTGGAGGGGGCTGAATTACTGAATTGTGTGTTCCTCTGTGAAGGAAAAATGTCATTTACAATGTAGGTGTGTCACATGTAAAACTTTCAGTAGATTTCTTCAAACTCCAATTTTTGCCTGGCTGAATGCTTCTCTTGTTCCTAATAACTTTCATCTTCCTTCACAAATTCCGCAAAAATTGGGCAGGAGAGATTTCTTCCAGTCGGAAAGTGGCATATTCCTTAACACATTGCCTTCCATAACAAAAGACAAAATTTATCTTAAAGGTGTCATGGAAAAATGATGCAGCGCCAGCAGTGGATCCTCTATTTACAGAGAGTGAGTAGAACTGTCTGTGTTGCCTTCCCAGCCACTGCCCTTTGGCTGTGAGCTGCAAAGGAAACTTCTCAAATTTGCTTTCCACACCCGAAGCCTTCAGGTTATTGCTGATTTTCTGAATCAGTACCAAATGTAGTGATGATTTTTTGTTGTCTCATTCCTAATATAAAAAGGAGTCAAAACTAAGAATGTCATTTTAGGGACAAAAGAACAGCTACTATCCTACATTTACAACCTTTCCCCACAACTGGCCTGTGCCCGATACCCCTCATCATCCTTGTGCCAGACCCTCTCCAGTAGCTCCTTGTCTTCCTTGTACTGAGGAGCCCAGAAGTGGCCACAGCACTCCAGATGTGGCCTCACTAGGGCTGAGCAGAGGGGAAGGATCATCTCCCTGGACCTGCTGGCCACAGTCTTCCTGAGGCACCCCAGGATACCACTGGCCCTTCTGGCCACAAGGACACACTGCCAGCTCATGGCCACCTTGTCATCCAAGACCCCCAGGTCCTTCTCCACAGAGCTGCTCTCAGTAGGTCAGCCCCCAGCCTGTGCTGTACTTGGGGTTATTCCTCTCCTGGTGCAGTACCAAACACTGCCCTTGTTGAACCTCATTAAGTTTCTCTCTGCCCAATTCTCCAGCTTATCAAGGTCAGCACAGCCTTCAGGTGTATCAGCCACTCCCCCAGTTTCATACCTTCGTCCAGGACATTGATAAACAACTTGCATAAGGCCAGACCCAGTATTGATCCCTAAGGAACACCACTGACTACAGACCTCCAAGTGGATTCTGCTTTGCTGATCAGGACCCTCTGAGCTCTGCCATTCAGCCAGTTCTTGATCCAACCCACTGTTCATTCATCTGACCCACATTTCCTGAGCTTACCTACAAGGATGTTATGGGAGACAGTGTCAAAAGCCTTGCTGAAGTTGAAGGAGACAACATCCACTGCTCCCCCCTCATCAATCCATCCTGCCATGTCATTGTAGAAGGCCATCAGAGTGGTCAAGCATGATTTCCCCTCGGTGAATCCATGCTAACTACTCCTATTGACCTTCTTTTAATCTCTATGCTTGTTGATGACCTCCAGAATACCTTGTTCTGTGTCCTTTCCAGGGATGGTGCTGAGGCTGACTGGTCAATGTTTTCTCAGGTCCTCCTTCTTGCCCTTTTTGAAGATGGGGATAACGTTGCTCAGCTTATCCATTAAACATTTGTTGTTACTTTTTTTTTACTTTTTGAAATGGCTATATCCAGGAATAGGTATTTCTCATTTCTTATTAGAAAAAATTGTAATGCTCACTCTGTTTTCCTGGGACACTCATTCCTCTGTGTAAAATTATTTTGATATTTTGAATTCAAGCAACACTTCAAATTTAATTAGCCTGTGAAAGTTAGGAAATGAGGAATATGATGATATGAAAATGAGGTTTACCTCCTTCACAAAAATACTTCTAAGCTTCAGAAATCAATCCTTCCCATTTTTTCATTTACATTGCACTTTATGGCACAGGCAGGTAAAACTTTAATGAAGCTGCAATTTCAACCAAATCTCTGTCTCCGAGAAATATAAATAGCATTTATTTTCCACTTGCTTTCTACAAGCAAGTCTGTAAAGTATTTACTGTGATTGCAACAAAAGTAAAGCCATCTTATTCAGTTGTTTTGTTTCTTTTTTTTTTTTGGTCAGAATTTATGGTATTGCCAGAATCTCAGTCTTCATTAAAAAAAAAAAAAAATCAATTACTGTCCAGAAAGGAACATTTTCTCTCTCTGGAGATGCACTTTTGTTGAACTCATTCAAACTGAGAGTTGTCATTGAAAAAGGCTATTTGAGTTTAGCTCCTTTTTCTCCTGGCCATACAAATGGTAAAACATTTTTTTCTTTCACTCCATTTTTTTAACCTTGTTCTCTTGTTGTTCAAAGTAAATTCTATTTAAATATCCATAACTGATGAGTGCCTAGTTACGTGTGTGTAGCCATGGCATTCCAAGGAAGCAAGAGGGGAGTCGGTTCTTTATTGCCAATGTGCCACATTTAGGAGATGCTATGGAGACCCTTTGTGGGAACAAGCTCTTTCTTGAGATACCTGTGGGATACCTACTGGTGCTGAAGTCCATGCATGACAGAAACATGTAGTCTTCTGTTAAAACTTCTGTGGGAAGCCTGCTAAACAGGAGACACCATTTCTACCACGTCCCTCCTTGCTGCAATGCTACACAGGCACTTCCTGGCTGGAAGGGGAAGGCACAAAGCCTACATGAGAGCTGAATAGGGAACTGACTATTCCTGTAAGCTGGCACTTGGGGACATGGCTGTGCCTGGGCATGGGGAATCACTGGCCCTGTGGATTGAGATAGCTGCACCCAGAGCAGAGACCAGCAGGGCTTAGTGTAGCTGCTGGATGCTGGATATGGATGCTGGACCTCGGCCCTCAAGGAGCCCATGGGAAAGCAGCTGGGCCTGGGCCAGCACCAGCACAGAGGGACTGCAGGGAGACAGACCATCCAAAATTCCTGCTTAGGCTCTTTCAGTCTCCTGTTTTCTCTTGACGGCATGCTGGCCTGGAAATAGGCGACAGCAGGACGGTCAAGAGCCCCTCACCCACTGCTGGGCGGTCTCCAGAGCCTGGAGCAATAGCTGCTATTGCACAAGCTCCACTGGATAGCCATGGGAACTCTGGAAACATCCCTCTTGGTCCAGCAGCCCCAGCAAACACTCTTTGCATTTTAGCTGATTTCCAGACAGCGCTGGCTTCTCTGTGACAGTGGGTGCCCGAGGTGTCTCTGGCCACAGCTGACAGATGGTCCATAGTGGGAGTGCTCCATGGACCTGGCACTGCCTGGGTCCCTGTCTTACCACAGGCACTGCCATGGGCTGGCACACGTGGGGTGGGAGAGGGACAAGCCCTGGGTCCTGCTGGATGGAGGTGGCTGGAGGCCTGGTGGCACCCACTGCTCTGGCTCCAGGCAGCTACACTGGATCAAGGCCTGTGCACTCACTCCCATCTCCAAAGACGTGAGTGCCCTAGCTCTGGGGGTCTGGGACATCAACTCTGCCTCCCGTGTCCTGAGTACTAGAGAAGCCAGCATTGCCTTCTCCCTCCAGCAAGGCCACGCTTCCTTCTTGGAGCTGTGCTCTGAATTACCTAGATGTTCCTTTGACAAAACTTCTTTTTCCTAAAGAAACCAAAACAAAGAGAAAAACCACTTGCAATTACACAATTTATTTCCACAAATATTTATTTTGTATTATTATTTGTTCTCCAGCCAAGAAATGGAAATGTCTTTCCAAGCCGCTGTTGTCTTCCAGTTTAGCACCTGGCCTATTCAGCCATATCTTTTAATAAAATCTTTTAATTTAATCTTTTGGTTAACTCTTATGTAAGAAGAAACTCTGCCTTGATAAGGAACATGTTTCTGTGTAGTTAGCAATCTGCAACCACCTGTAAACTCTCTGATGGTGAAAGTGAGGATGACTGATCAGACACGTCTCAGGACTACAAAACAGGCTGAAAGCTGTTTGGTGCCTAATAAAATCAATGGCAGGTTTAAATGGATTTGATTGTGGACTGAGCTGTGTGGCTTTTGGAGTGTTTCAAAAGCATCCCTTGCTATAATACTGGATGTCAAGGTAGAAAACAAAAAGGATGTTCATAGTGTGGCAGGGGAAGGGATGATATAGGCAGTAGCTTAAAAAGTTAAATATTTACTTTGTAATAGTTTTGAGGAAAAGATATGCAATTTTCAGCAAGTGAAAATGGATCATTGAAATGTATTTAAAATGCATTCCAAATTTATGGTAAAGTCTTGGGAAGATTGTTGGATTGTGACTTTATACTACTTTGTATGGTTGGAGCATTTAGATACTCTTGAAGGAAATTTTCCGTAGGACATTGAGTAGATAATTTTGGTTTTTGCTAATTCAATTTTTACAAGACTGAATAAAAATTTTAGAAAACTTCAGAGAAATTGCTGAAGTTCTGTGGACTGCTGGAGGCAGCTGGAGGCCAGGTAGATACCCAAGGCACCTGTGGTGGCACTGAATGCCTGTTTTAGGCAGCTGAAATGAGCCTCAAGTCAACCCAGCCAGTGAAGCCTGATGTTCCATCTCATCCTAAAGTAGACCCTTATTCACTGGCCAGCTAAACAACAGCACAGGCTCTGCAAACTGTACCAGGTAGATATCTGCTGAACATGAAGGGATTTATACATCCAGAGCACAGCTAGACACCCATTACACAATTACCTCAATCTTATGTTCAAATATCATTTCCAAATGAAAAATTGCAATGATATAGTTAGATGATATAAAGAATAAGCATTTTTTAACTTTAAAAAAACCTTTAATTTTTTTCCTAAATCAAATTGGTTAAATGTAATACAAGTAAATGGATTGCTGATGGCAACTTAGATGTTAATTTTAGGTGAGAAAACAGTAGATTTTTACCTCCACTAATAGAAATGCTTTATTTTTTTTCAGCCGTTTATTTCAGTAGTTTAATTTTAATCAAACTTTTTGTTTCTCATCCTTTTCATTCATATCCAAATGGGCTGGAGACATAGCTCTAGGCACTGGCACACTATCTAAGCTTATTTCTAAAACACCCTTGCTGAGGAGTAGTTTGCACATGTACTATACATGTACTTGGAAGGAATGTTATAACTGATGTATGAACTGACAGCTTGGAGAATTGTGTGTCTTTCAGCAGGAAGGTCAATAAACATCTCATGCATGCTACACGCATGTTCTTGTGGATAAAGTAACATTTTTCTCAAATGAGAGAAATGAGGTTTTTCTCTCAAGAATGTTGATTTTTTTTGGAAAGAGGAAAACAGGATGTGTACGTAGTGTGCTCACTGTGTATCAGAGAGAAATCTACTAGCAAAGGATATTTATTTCTTCCATACTTGGTTCTTCTTTTGGTAATAATACATGTAACTGGTAGCTGACAAATTTATCTAAAAGGAGAATGCATACTCACTTGAAGTTTCATTTTACACACATGCACACAAACAAATCTGTCTAGCTCTA
The DNA here is from genome assembly GCA_013397115.1 of Edolisoma coerulescens. Classification (NCBI taxonomy): domain Eukaryota; kingdom Metazoa; phylum Chordata; class Aves; order Passeriformes; family Campephagidae; genus Edolisoma; species Edolisoma coerulescens. The sequence goes on along the minus strand of VWZW01007323.1, from coordinate 85,344 downwards.
CTGGAATGTAACTGGAGCACCAGTAACTCCTGGGGTTGCTTACACATTTCCATTCCATTCTTCTGTTTTCATGAGGGGAACAATTAATTCTTCTCAAAAAAATTCATCTTTCCATTTTCAAGTGCCTTGAATTTGGACTTTCCAACAAGCAAACAAAAGAATTACTTGTGTAAGTATTTCTTTTGTGTTGGCTGAGTTTTATGGGAAGAATGAGAAAATAACTTCCCAGTGTTCACACACGTTTTTTTTCAGCAAATCTGGCACCAAAAAGCCAAAGAGCATGGAGTGAGTCAGATATAAGATCCATTGAAGTGGAATATCTTCTACTATGCCAGTGAAAACTGGACTTGATTTCAGTAGTTATAAGCCTCTGAAAATCTGCTGCTTGGCAGGCCCATGGGGCTTTGGCAGAGCAGTATTGAGTGCACAGTGAGCTGGGGAGCTGGCAGGGCAGGTGACTGTCCCTCAACGCATGGGCCACCAGGTCATTGGTGACCCTGTTCCTGCTGCAGGGGCATTTAGTATCAGAACGTGATGCCAAAAATTTCCTTTTTTATATAGGTATTTTTAGACTGACTAATTGAACTCTGGCAGTTATAAAGGCCCCACAAACATGGGCCAAAGGCCAAATCCCTCACCAGAATAAGGAACTGGTGCCTGCCAGGGCCAGACTGGCACTCTCACTCTGACTGAGGTTTCCTCTCTTCTTTTTTTCTCCCCAATCAGTAAGCTTCCTCCTATCCTCCTCTGGCAGATCCATTGCCCCACCTTTTTGCCCATTGGGATGGGGTTAAACTTACCGTCTTCAGGATGGACTCACCATACAACATCTGAACAGCTCTCTGATCTGCAGATCTAGAGAACATCCTTTGTAGGCATTGTAGATACTGCAGCTGTGGAATGAGAGCTATGTGCAACTGGAACAATAGTGAGTTTGAAATAATAATATGGTTTTCTATAGTCTGTTCTGGATTGATTCTATGTAATAAGGTGTTTGAACAGTAGCTTGTACTGAGGCATTGTGGTGGCTGTAATTCTGGCAACCTCATTCACGAAGGTGTCCTATTCATTTCAGTGATCCCTGTAGAGGAGAATTGAGATGGAAATCTCTATTTTGGCTTGAAGTACCCACTGGGTTTTTTTCTTCAGACCCACTCTATGCCTTCTGTCTTTGTGCCCTCAAAATGAATGTCTAGGACAAATCCCGCTACTTGCATCTAGTGCTACTTTGGTGAAGCTGAACAGTAAGCATTTTGAACTGTGAAAAATCCATCATTTAAACGGTAATGTTAATGACACACTGAAATGATACCTAGAAGAAGTGCAGTGCTGCAAGAGTGATGTTAGAGCAAGTTGTCTAGAGTCAAGCACAAACTGAAGCCCTCGGAAGGAGGGGACCAAAAGAGCTGTCCCACAAAATAGTTGAATACAGCAACTAGGAATCCAGCAGGTACCATGAGTGGAGAATCCAGCAGGTACCATGAGTGGAGAATATCTGACATCAGAACAGGATGCCACCTTGAAGTTAAAAACAGAGTGATGCTTCACTTTGCATCTGACACTTCATCTCTTTGCCAGGAAGGTGTTATGTTAAATTTGCTTTCACCTTCCTAGTGAAACATTGCAGTTTTTAATGTTTTAAAGTGTTCTTTAAAATAAACCCAAACCCTCAAGGTCGGTCTGTATTCTCTGACTCATCTTCTCCATAAGCAGCAAAAGAAGTGGGGAGATATAAAAGAGGTAACAGAAGAGATCAGGGCCCCAAAAGGAAGAGAGAATGCCACATCTCAAGGCATTTTGATGACACTGCAAAGTTTGTATGTCACTTTTTTTCTACTAAGTCTATTTGTTTTTCTGTAAGACTTACTTGGTCTTTTGAAAACATGGTAACTAAAGACTTCGTCTTGCATTGTGACCATATTTATGATGACAATTTTATGATGAAGTTACTGCTTTCAAAGCCTCTTTAAACTTGTCTTGGCATAAATGGAGATTGCTAGGTCTATGAAATGAGACTATAACCACATTTAAAAACAGGTCAGCAGACAATATACTTGAGGAGGGGGAGGTGATTTTCCAGGGATATAAGTTAGTTCTATTCAAAACAGTCCTCATTTTGGAAGTGTGATTCAGACACGCTTGCAGACAAGCTTTCACTTCTTAAAGCAGTGAGATAATAAGGTTTAAAGTGGATTTATCATTGCACAATAGCCAGCATTTCACAATCTGAAATAAAATTACCCAAGGCCCTCATAGTGCACGCTCTAAGTTGCATGCATCTCCCAGGTGAAAGGCAGGTGGTTGAAGTGATTTGAGAGCACGATGTGATTGCATCAGCCAGGTGAGAGGCTGCTGGAGAAGAGCCCCAGCCCTGAATCAGCAGAGCATGGTGTGATACCGGCTGTGCTGCAAGTGGTGCAGAACCTCCCTGCCTCAACAGGAGCCTTGGGAAAGGTTTTGGCTGAGAAAGCTCTGCTAACACCTACTCCCTCTGCAGCTGTTTTCACATTTCCACAAAGGATGCAGCTGTCTCCCTTTGGGGGAACATTCCCTAGGATGCCCTGAGAATGATAGGCATGTGGTTTTGCCCAGAATTTACAGGATCATACCAAATGAACATGGGAAGACAGTGGGAAAATGGAGGTGGGTTGTTCCAAACATGTGCATTAAGGCACCTAATGTGACAAATGAATGTTCTGGAAAGACTAAAGACCTTAGAAATTAAAGTGTTGGAGACTGTACAAATACTATACTCATCAGGGAGGACTGTAGCATGACACAGCTTTTGTATTTTGCAAAGCAGTTTTGTCTGAATTGCTTAGCACATCTGCTTGGTGGATTATAGGATAAATAGGCAAGGGAGAAGCAGCCATAATTTTTACTCATGAGACCACAAGGCATTGAAACCAACTACTCTTTCAGCAGTGTGAACAAAGCTGTAACCCTCAGCTCTGTGCCCTTTACTGCCCTGAATGGGAGTATCCACGTCAGCATGGTTGATCCTTTCACAGCAGTGAAAGGGTATCCTGCATCAGAGAGCAAAATTCTGCATCTAGCAAGTCTGGTACAGTATTTGCTGATGGAAAGAAGACAGCTGCTGTATGCTCATTGCTCCAAGGGGAATGTAATCTATGAAGGAAGAATGTGCATCTGGGGATCTCAGCATTTCAAAAGGCATCATAGTGAAGAACTCTGAATGGTACCCTCTTAGAAAAAACATAATACCTCCTGACACATCATTCTTTTCATTCTCTCCTTCTATCTCACAGGACAGGGACATGCCTAGTTAGTATGACTTACATAAATGAATGTGTGTGAAAATTCAGCCCTCTTAGAAATGTCATTTCTTCAGAACCCCAAGCAGCTGTTCAGACTAGTAATGAGTTATTGAACACTTCTTTCTCTTGTTCAGCCTTTTACTGATTTTACTAGATGTGCTGCAATAGCTTGGGCCTCTGACTATGTGAGGTAGCAAAAGAGGTGATGACAAGGCTGGATTTTGAATGGAGGAGTCCAGTCACAATGTCACCAATGTACAGAATGCAGTCTTCAGTAGGGGCATGAAAGATGCTTTGTGAACCAATAAAAAAGCTGAGAAGGAACTGGATGGGTACAAAAGCTGACCCTAGCTACATATTCCAGTTCTGCCTACATGGGGAGACGTCATCACACAGCATTACAGTTCTTAAATAATTCTTTAAAACCACAAAGACTGCAACTGCTCATTTTCTGCATATTTCTCCCACATCAGTGGAAAATTTATATTGAGGAGAACAAATACCATTAAAACTAAAAATGTTAATAGAAATACCTTTTTTTTAAGCTGCTTGAACGGTTAGGACATGCTTTAAGTGGTGGTTACATCTGATAGCATAGGGTTAAAATGTTTCTAAATTGTAATAGCTAGAACAGGCCCTGAGAGCAAGGTGGACATTCTGTTCAGGCAAGCCTGAACCTGTGTACCTGCCTAAGATGATAAGGGGCAAGTCTAAACCTGTGTAGAAGACTAGGATAGATGAGTTAATTGTGTAGCTGCACCTGGGAAAAGGGGGCTGAAACTTATGCTTGAGTGGAAACAATAATGAATGGAATGATTACTTGGGGGGGGAGAATCACGCTTGGGTAAATGATTAATATATGATGAGAAGGGTATATAATGTGGGCACTGGAAATCCATGAGCGGGGACTGATTTGGGTTTGTACCCCTCTCCCCCGGCGCCTCAATAAAAGCACCTGGCATATAACCTGTCCTTGGTTATGTGTTTCTACGCTAACACATCCACCCTATTTTTATATGCTTAAAATCCTTTGTCTCCTCTCTGCATTCAGAGACCTGCAAATTTTCTGGTATTGGTTTGCATGTGTTAGTGGTATAATTTGTACCATTTCTGGACTAAGTGCTGGAATTGTGTCTTATTACTCCTAATGGGTGCATTGCTTTTAATTAAAAATACATGCAATGAAAACCACAATAATAAAATAGATTATAGACTAAGTCCCTAGCACCTGATCTTCATACAGTCGGCTGCACGAGCACACAGTCATTCACCTCTTCCCCTCCTGTTGTTGCAATGTCCCGAAGACTTGAATTTATGCAATATAACTCTTAAAACATGTGATCATTTCCTGTTTTGTCTGACTGTTTGACCACCTCTGGGAAACCCTAGGAAAAAAGCCAGAAGAACCCTGCCATTTTCTGAGCAATGAATTCAGCCCATTCCCAGATGTCACCCTACAATGGGAAGGACTGTGGGTCCTCATGGTGGAAGGCTGGTGGCCAAGACTGGCTGGTTTGGACAGAGCAGTTGGTTTGGCACTATGGAGCACTCCCCTCCTATCATTGAGGGAGCTTTGGGAAAGAGAGCAGGAAGAGCTAGTCCAGATTAACCAGTTTGTCAAGCCAGATTTAGTTGATTGGTTTGAGGTGTGATGGCTCTGTACTAAGTACCTTAGTATTATACCCATTTCAGGACCTAAATGGTCTTAGGAACAATATAGATGGAGATGTTTCATGGTACTCTAGTGCTTAAGTGATGCATATATTTCACTTTATGGTGAATTTTTAGTATCAATAAATTTATCCCAATCCTTATCCTGCCTTTGTGAACCCTATCACAATGAATCTCACGAAAACTGTCCTCCTTTTTTTACAACTCTGTGTTTGAAAGAAAAAATTCAAGCCATGCTACATAGTTGGAAGTCATGATATCTTTCTGCAAGTTATCTATATAATTCTGTAGCAATACCTTGCTGTTGTTTCTAGTTGTACTTATTTTGTTCTTTAGTAACATATTAGATTTTCATCACTGTCACTATTTTATAGGTGGGGAAGTGGTATAGGGAGTATTCGTTAAGGTGACATTCCCAGAAATCTGGTTGCAGTGCTAGAGAGGGTAAATTTTTATAGAGTTCTTAATTCACTAGTGCCACCACTTCAATTATGGTAGAACTTACGGGCTTGACGTTGAATCACAGAATCACAGAATATCCCGAGCTGGAAGGGACTCACAAGGATCATCGAGTCCAGCTCCTGCCCCTGCCCAGGACCATCCCCAAGGGTCACACCATGTTCCTGACAGCATTGTCCGAATGCTTCTTGAACTCTCAGGCTTGGTGTTGTGACCACTTCCCTGGGGAGCCTGTTCCAGTGCCAAACCACCCTCTGGGTGAAAAACCTCTTTATAATATCCAATCTAAACCTCTCCTGATACAAATTCAGGCCATTCCCTTGGGTTCTGTCACTGGTCACCAGATAGAAGAGATCAGTGCCTCTCCTTTTCCCCTCACAAAGAAGTTGTAGACTGTGATGAGGTCTCTCCTCATAACTTTACCAGGCACCAAAGTGCAACTGACAGGCTTGTAGGTCTCAGGGTCCTTCTTCTTGCCCTTCGTGAAAATCAGCCTTCTTGAAAGCTTCCAGTCAACTGGGAGCTCTCTGGATTCCCAAACCAAAAATCATCGAGAGAGGTTTTGTGATGACATCAGCCAGCTCTTCAAGAATTCTTGGATGAATCCAATCAGGCCCCATAGACTTTTAGGGATCCAGCTGAAGATCTCTCACAGTTTCAGGGTCAACTGGGAGTAGAACATTCTTGGAGTCATGGTCCTCCAGGTCAGGGCTCTGAGACCCCTTTGGTCTGCCATCCATGTTGAAGACAGAGGCAAAGTTACAGCAGGAGTGATAAATAACATGTTGTGCAAGTTAGATCAGAAATTAGCTGCTCTTTGGCTTGGGAAAATTAGGGATTTAGGAAACCTGCCATTGCAAGCCCTGTAAAAAGTACTCTTTGGGTAGAACTTACAAAAAGTGTGTTCGACTCTTGTGATGAAACACATGGTGCTCAAGAAGATGCAGCTGTAGCTGCAGGCTTGCAAGGTGGACAGCCCTGATGCAAAAAAAAGACTGTCAGCCCAGGTCACAGAGTACAGAGAGAAAAAGAAAGTCTTGTCTTGGAAACGTTTGGTGAACCATTTTGTTTCACAGCTCGTTGATCAACAGTGTTTCTGAGTTTACTTAGGGTTTCGAAACCTTAACAGTAGCTCTCCAGAGATGTTTAAAGGGGCAGAACTGGAACATGGCATTATGCAGATGCCACCTTCTATTTTTAGAGAAGAAAAAATTTATTCTCTTCTCTACAATATATTCAGAAGAACGTCACTTGAATGTGGCTTTTCCTGCAGATCAGAACAAATCCACTAGTACACTTGGTTGTCTGCAGTATAGTGGAAGTAATATGTACACAAAGCAAAATTTAAAAAATGGAATGTAGAGGGGAAAGGGAAAGAATCAGCAGATGAACTTGGGAGTGATTTTTCCCTAAATGTTTATGAAGTCTCACTTTAATCCTGAAAGCTTAGGCTGAGAAACACTGAGAACAGTTTTGTTTGGGTGAACTGATGTTTCCAGAGGTTTTGGTAATGGGTTCCACAGGTTTCATTTAATTGCTCTCTGTCTGGGAAAACAGCCATGAATTTGCAACTGATTGGAAATCCAGATGTGAAGTTGAGCCATTTTTTGCAGCTGGACTCCAGTGGACCTAGTGAACAGTTAAGGGAAAGTACAAAGCGTTCCTGAGGGAACATTTGGGGAGGGAGGAGTGTAGACTGTCTCCCTTCTGGCAAGAAAGAATATCACCAGCAATTAAAAAAAAAATACTTACAAGGGAATGTAGAATTGTTTCTGAAGGAGATTTGCCATATCCTTTTTTATACGAAAAAAAGCAAAAAGTTGTGTTTGTGTCAGGAAAGGAAATCAATGAGTGCACATTTATTATAAAGTTATTAGTTGCCTTGCTTATTTTCAAAGAGCTATAACCCCTCCAGAAAGAGATGTCCTTTTATACATCCTGCATGAAGAACTACCCTGATAACCTCATTGGCTGAACAGAGCATTGAGTATGGCACTGAAGCAAAGAAAGAGCAAAAGGTGGCAGCCAGCTTCCTCTGCCTGTTAACAGGTCAGACCTACCTCCTCCATCCTCTTTCATAGCTAAGCACACTTTTAATGTATAAGGACAAAGGACTCTCAAGTAACAGAACAGAGCCTAGAAAATGAGGACATTATAATAATGGCCTTTCTTAAACATAAAAACCATTTTACACTTAATATAGTGTAATATCAATTTAGATTGATATGATTTTTTCTTGTCAATTTGTATCTTTTACTTCTAGAGGTTTTTCTTCAGTGACCAATTTCTTTGACCTTAACAGAAAATTGGGCTCCACCACATACTGAGCCTTTAATGAATTGGCAGAGACACACCCTAGGAGCTCCATGTCTGCTCATATGGACTAGTTTAAAGATTATGGGCTGCTGGAGAAAGAAATGGTCTAAACATTCTTTACCATGACCACAAACCTAATTTGGCACTCTGGTTGTGCTGGGAGCAATGCTGAGCCTTGACTCTGGCTGTGTGGTTAAGGAGCCTCAGGCAGGCTGGGGCAGTGTCCCACCACTCCTGCTGGGAAAGCAGAAGGCAATCATCTCTCTCAGCACTTCTGTTGCTTCGTGGAGTACGTGAAGCTGCTCCACTGTTTGCAGCTGCACTCGTGTAATAATTTGGAGCCATTGAACCATCAGTTGTAAAGGAAAAAATTAACTTCTGTGGAGATACAGTTATGAACCGTATGATCTCCTTATCAAGCTATCATGCAAGTAAATAGCCCCTGTTTGTGGTAGAAATATTAAAGGAGTTAATTTGCTTAAATTTTGCCTGTCATATGAAGCCTGTAATCAGAGCAACTACCATCTCCTTTGGTATTCCCTGTGGAGTACAGAGATTGTTGTCCAAATACTGACCAGGCAAAACTTTCTGTCCTATAAGGCAACAAACAAGATATAACTCAGAAGTTAATTTTACTTATGTAAAATAGTTCCAGCTATGTTATGTTCCTCCTGTGTTTGCCTGGACCCATTAGCTGGCAAATCCTCACAGACTTGCACCAAAGATAAATTTCTTCACCAAGCACCTCAGCATGAGCCAAAGGGTGGATGGATGCATCCTGAAAGGCTGACTTCAAGGAGGAGGTACCTACTAAAGCACAATAATTGTGACATTTTGCTAGTTTGCAAAATGCTGTTACAATATGGCAAGGTTTTATTGCAGGAAAAGGGATGGAGTCAGAAATAGTTGCTGTATTTTGTTAACAAAAAGGAGTCTTTGTTTCTGAGTTTTGCATTGTTATAGTTGGTAAGAAATCTGAAAATAGATTTCAACAGTAATAAGATTTAATTTCTAATTACATATTATTACTGTAACAGCAGAGAAAATATTATGAATTGAGATTCACTACCAACAAGAGCTGTCATAGGCATTAATATTTGTAATTGATTTTAGTCATCTGTGACCTGATTATGAAAATGCTAGACTTTTGCAATGCACTTGGAAATAGTAGGCTGGGCATGTGAATCCTGCTATAAGTTGATTATTGTATTTTATCCTATCTCTTGTGACCCTTGGCCTATTTAAAGCAAATATCAGATGACCTTTTGTGTTTTGTTTCATCAGCAAAGAAGACTGGATGTTTTAAAAGGTCTTTAACAAGCAACTTTATGCACCAGCTGGGATGCAGGAGCGGGGATCAAAATTGTGTTCAAGGTGGAAATGTATTTCATCTAACTACAAACACAGAAGAGTCAGCAAAGCCACTGAGGATTCTTCTGTGGGCAATGGACAAGGATCCCAGCAACCCTAAGCAAGAGTTTACAAGCGAGGTCAGTTGTCCCCTAGTGATTTTTTTTCTCAGTCTGGTATAGTGAGTGCACAAATGACTAGATTATACTAGACAATTTCCACCAAGACTAACAATGTTAGGGGAAAATAATTCCACAAGGAAAAGAACAAAGGTAAAGTGAGCTCTAACAGGCTGCGACCTCTATATGGGGCACTGAGCAGTGCTACTTGAATGACCTGTCAAAATGCCTCACTGATGAAAAGTAGTCTAAATCAAATCTGAGAATCAAAACAAAGTGAAACCAAGCAGAAGCCAAGAACTTGAAGCAGACAGCTCAGACGTGGACAACCCTTTGACAGGGGGCACATATCCCAAAAGAGGGTAACTAAATCATGCTACTCTTTAGTAACCAGGCTTTGATGACCCTCAAATGAAACTGATAAATGGCTATGAGACCTATTATTTTTTCAACATATATATTTTTGGGTTTTTTTTTGTTGATGTGTTTTGTTTTGCTTTGTTTTTTGTTGTGAATGTACATCACTCTTTGCCTGTCTGATAAAGGAGGACATCACTTTCTTTTTTTTTTTTCTTTTTTTTTTGTTTTTTGGGTTTTTTTGAAGAGATATCATATTTCATGTACTCACACTGGTGTTCAGGAACTAAAAAGTGATCAGTTCCTGATGTATTTCCCAGGCATGTCCACGCAGTCCTGGTCCCTGTGCCAGGACACCTACCAAGATTCTTAGCACTTGCTTGCTGCAAGATAGGAGCATTTAATCCTCGGTATGTTCTCATTTTGAGGAGCATTGTGTCTTTCCACGTTTCATACCACCACACCCACCAGGCTTTCACTAAATCTTCTCAAGGTGATTATCAATGCAGCACAATACTCCTAAGCAGTGGAATGGCCTAATGGAGAATAAGGGGAAATCATTAAGATTATGTCACATTTCCAAGCCATCGGAATCTTGCAAATCTGGAAAGCAAATGTCAAACTCAGGAAAACCCTCATGCCGGCCATTGTTAAGTGAAAGCCTGGGAGAAAAAGGAACAAATACATTGCATGTTTTTCTAAATATTGCTGAACTGCTTAGAATAAATGTTCTAAAAATGCTCTCATGGAAGAATAGTGACTATAATAGACACATTTTTGTTGGGACACATTCATTTGCTTGAGGAACTATCAGTTTCCTGATGACTTCCTCTCTTATTAGTACATATTAAATCTTTCCAAGCATGTCTGCCTTGTTGCCATCTGATCTGTTCATTGAGGAGAAGTGATTTAAATTTCATGTTTGCAGGGCATGTGAGAAAGCTTGCACCAATGAATCACTGAGAAGGAAATATCCCAGTTTGCTGGTAGAAGTGTCAGCTGAATGGAATAGTTTTGGGGCCTTTGGCAACACGTTGCTGAAGGCATTGCTGCTGTTGGACACAAACAAGGCAGATGAAACTTTGTTCAGAGGGAAATGATATAATACACCATAGTGGCCAGAACGTATCATTCTTTGTCTTCATAATAAATTAAAACATGGAACTATTCATTTCCTAGGTAATGACAGACATATTGATTTTTAGGTTTGCTCTTGATCTTGTACAATACATCAAAAGAAATAATTTGTCTTCTATATTTAACATCCAGAATTTTTTTCTTGCACAGAAGTTCAAAGAAGATTTCAGTAAGACCTGAGGACCCTGACATTTTCACCAGTAAAGGATTTTTTCAGGTGCTTTTGTTCTCAGCTGGAAGAATCCGGCCCCATGCTTCCCACTGGGCAGGGCACATCAAGTTGTATCTTCTGCAGCTTTCCTGCTGACCATTGCTCTTACTTTTCAAAGGTGACACCTATGAATCAGTGCTTCAGGCATGTTACACTCAGCTCTCTCATCATTACCAAGATAAAAAAGTCCCACAGGCAGCTCTCCTTCAGGCGCACCTCAGCTACTCAGCTAGGTTCTTCCACTCCCTGCCTCATGTCCTGGTTTGGTCCTTTACCTCCACCCATGAGTTTTCTCCTTCTTTTATGCCTTTTTGGAGAATGTGACTATTGGTTCTACTGTTCTCTTGAAACCCATGTATATATATTTCCCACTCTGGCCAATTGTTTTCTCCGGTGAACAGGAATTCAATATAATCCAACATCCAGTCTGCAGAAATACCCTTATAATAATATTTAACCTATCTCCAGGAATCATTCAATGTCCAAATGTGACTGTTTTGTATTGCATCCATGAGCTGTTCATCTGTAGATAGTGTGGGAGTGTTGCCAATGAATAGCTCAAAAAATTTTATTAAAAAATTAGTTTGAAAGACAGTATTGTGAAAAGAAAGTTTTCTTTTTAAGGACTGCATTTGCTTTCAGGTAAAATTTCTTCATCTTTTTGCTTCCTTGCTTTTCTTTTTCATGATTTTTTCCAAGGCCTATCATCCATCCAGTGTAACTGAGCTGTTTCCAACAATTAATTTCTCTTGCTCCACATTTCAGGATGAGGTTATAGCTCTAAAATGTTTCTGCCAAATCATTCCTCATGAAAAATATTTTCTCTTCTAGCAATAAAATTGTGTGATCCCGTTATTTTCACTGAGATGGGAATTTAGAAGTGTGGACACCTTTGCAGAGATTTTTAAGAACATAACATGGAAGATTTCACAGGAAGAGATGAGCTAAGTGCTCATTACTATTCCTATTCATCGAAAATATTCCTACTTGTCTACAACATCACTGTAAGCCAAGAGTGAAAGTGGTTTCATTCTGCCTCTAAGAAACAGAGCAGGCCATTACCAGAATAACTGGTGACACGACACCATTGTCACTCTGGCTGGAGATTATCTGGTGCATAAAATGTGCATCATCAGGCACTTGCTCAGTTCTTTCCTTTAGACTGCTGAGTGCTGTGAAGCCACTCCAAAAACTCCAGGGGTGTCTGTGGTGGAAATCCTTGTGCATAAATTGACTCTTCCCCACATTCCAGTGTTCCTGCTTTGATATCCTTTTCTCCTTACCTGCAGGTATGCTGCACCATTGCTGCCAAATTCAAGTATACTAATCTCACTGTGCATCAGTGTTACTCAGAACTTCCTCCTGCCTGAGAAAACTTCCCAGCCGCCTTCAGAGTGCTTGTGCTGTGACTTTGAAGTTACACTAACCCGGACAAGGCTGCCAGTAGGGAAATTTCACTCTTTGTTTCCTTTTCCTCTGCATCAAGTGTTGGATTTGCACCTTTTGCAAATCAACACAAGACTTGGCAGAGAAATGGTCTGTTCAAATCCAGGTAAGTTCTTGTTCCTGAGGGCAATTGGTCATAAGAAAAGACATCTGAGCTTGTGTTTTATCTATCTACATCTGTATTTCCACAATTCCACCTTATCAGAAATACAGAAAATTAGCTTATTAAAATTTTAAAAAATACTCAATCATCTTCTGTTTCCCAGCTTTCTGCCCTTCCAGACAGCTTTGAAAATTTGTCTGAAATTTAAAATCAAAACAGGCATTTTAAAATCACCTACCATTATGAATAGGAAATGTTTGTGCTGCCTACTGGTCCCCTGTCCAAAACTGTTATTTCACAAGAATAGGTCACTGAAAGGTGAGAATGTTTCCATTGCTATAATGCTGGATGGACATAAGGAAACAGAATTTGCAGGAAAAGCTTTGTTCTTTGTTAAGCTAGCTGATATAGGTGAAAAAATCAGGTGACATTTCAGGCTCAGAATTCCTTCTTCAGTTCAACCAAGATCATTGTGTTCCACCTATACATATGATTTTCTGTTGTTTGTTTCAGCCCTCTTACTGATGGATGAGGCTGTATGAGCCTGACCTCTGGAGGGAAACAGAACATCACTCCTGTTGGTCATTCAAGCTGTCAGCTTTGATCACTAATCTGGAAAGGACTGTGACTCTGCATTAAAAGTCTCTACTTCTTAGTTTGTGCCTCATTCAGCGATCTCAGGTTTACCAAAGAAGTTGTTTGAGACCAACATATTTACAAAGCTGAGCACTGGGATGCATGTGACACAGTCAAGCCTCCCAAGACTGTTTTTTGAAGGAATCCATATGCTTGCTACTGTCAACACTTTGCTTAATAGCTGTAAAGTTGCCTTGATTTTCTTAGTACTGTAATGTCCCAATGACATTAGGCAAGAGTGCCTGTACAAGTCTATTACAACACACTCAGCAAGTATTACCAGACAAGAAAGAAGCACAGCTCTTCAAGTACTGGGAGAAAGGTTGTCCTACTCCTTTGGAAATCTCCTTTGTTTCTTCTTTGACCTAGCAAAGACCTAAAACTGCCCAGTGGTTTCTTCAAGGTTCTGCAACCATGCGGCAGAGCCTGGCAGCTCTCTGAATTCACTTGATGAAAGTGTTTGGAAACGAGATATCAAAAGAAGTGAATTAGGACTAGCTATATTCACTCCTGGTAAAAAAAAGGGCCAGCGCTGTGGCCCTCAGTGAGAAGCTGAGCTCACTGTTCTGTGAAGCAGGGGCAAGGTTGTGATGGGGCAGACTGAGGCACATCTGGAGTTTCAAGCAGAGAAGAAAAAGTACAACAAAGGGTAGAGCATTATCGTGATATTACTGACTCCTCCTTTTTGCAGCACATGATGCAGAATGGCACAAGGAAAATGCTTCAGCTCTGGTACTGTATGTCTTGTCTCGTATGTGGAGCTGGCAAGGGATCTCTCAGTTGTCCTTGCACAAAATTGTGTCTTTCCTTTGCTTTTGCCATATAAAGACATCTCTGTCATCAATCCACAGTGGGCCCAGTCCTGTCAAGTGAACAGACTGTCTGTTCTGATACACAGAAATCTGAAACTGAGGGATTTTTTAAAAAGGCTTGGGAGGGGGATATCCTGTACTCCATTATTTTTTTTCTCTACAGCTCCTCTGGCCCCCTCCTCCCACTTCCACACCGTGATCTCAAGTTTGTAAACCTTTTGAACTATTTTAAAAAATGTACAGCTTGTCCTCTAAGACATAGGAAATTACTTTTGATGGTCTATTGTATAAGAATTTCCATATTTAGACAAAAATCAACAGATACAATCTCTGATTTCCTTTCCCCTATACTCCTCATATTTGCCTCTTCTTGCATTGCTTGGTTTGGCTGCTGCCATGTTGTAGCAGAGGCAGATGTCATCAATTAGAAGATGGATTTATAACTAGTGAGAGATACATTCAAAGAGCCTGCTCATCCAGATACTGTGTACTCACCCTGGTCTGGGATATCTGCCCCAGCTCACATCTGCAGTTTTTGATGGTTTTAAAGGTATTTCAAAGATAAGATTCTACTCAGTCTGTGCAGAATATATGTCACATATAAGAAAATTTTGACTCCCTGGTCTACAAATTCTGAAGCAGTCTTTCTAAGGCTTTATAAAACAGAGGTCCGTGATATTAGACTGGCTTCATTATGTAGCTAAACTCCAAAAAGGACATCTAAACATAAATTTTGGGTTTCTTGTTGTTAACTGTTTGGTATAATCATGGTGTAAATTGTCTCAGTGACAGTCAACTCAGCAACAATACTGATTGAGGAAGGAACTCAGTAACAAGAGCTCAATAACTTTGTCGTAGGTAAACCCATTTGTAGAAAGGCTGGAGAGGAACACTATCAAGCAGAACAATGTCAGAATAATATGTTAAAATATCAATACAGTAAAAATTAAGCATTCTGATTTAAAATTAAATTCCTCAAGGCCTTTAAAAGTATGATTCTGGCTAATTTTAAAGCCAAGAAAATGACTGATGAATTCAGAAAATAAGTTAAAAAAACTCCAAAAAAACCAAAACCCCTATGGAATTAAGGGAACAGCTACAATTTATCATTTGTACTTGAGATGGGACTTTGGCCTTTGTCAATTTAAACAAGAAGAGTCATTCTTACATTCGGTTTCCAAACTGTGGGATGGACTTCCTTTGAAACAAAAGACTCTTGCTAAGATCCAGTTTTTACTGCAACAACAGCACAGACATTAACCTTGCCTTTCCCAAAACATGCACACGTTTCTCTATCTATTGTATACATAAATTTGTTCCTTGGGTGGCTTTTATGAGAAAAAAAGCAGAAGCTGGTCACCTCTTACAGTACAAATTAAAAGCTCGTGCACTTTGATACCCAAAGTGATCCAGGTGCTCATCTCTGACTGGCAAGGATTCCAGTGTAGTTAAACTAGTCTTTCATGATATGTTGTTTAAAAAATCTGAGCAGTTGAGTCCAAAGGAAGAACAGTTATTTTGTTTTGTTGCATTGCATTTTTATTCCAAAATGAAGCAAATCATTATAAATGAAAAGTTAATGCTTTTTACTTTTAACTTTATAACCTCTCTAAGTATTTAGGATAGCCTTCACTGTTTAGAAAGCACATGTAAGGCTTGCAAACTGGCCAATTTTTGTGTAATAGATCAGTTTATAATATATAGGTTCAGCTAACTTACCCATATTTTCCATTGTCAGCCTTCTGGCTTTTTTACTAGTCTACAAAGAGTGTTTTGCACTGTGAAATACCCATGTAACTGCAATGTTTGTATTCGCATGGAGAAAATTATAAGCACATGAAAGTAAAGCACATTCCTCATGATCCTTACACTGGTTGAAGATTAAGAATACAGTAGATTAAAAGAATCCAGGAATAAGTTGGTCTCCAGGGAGCGGTCACAATGTTTGTGTAAGTCTATGCTGCTTTAATATATGAATTACAAATAAAGCCCTAATACAAACGTTTGAAATTTTTTGGAAACACACCAACTATATGGCCTCACTGCACTTTGGTTTTTGTATTTCAGAAGTAGAGTTGATCAAAAAAAGTTAATGCCATGCATTTAAAAAAAAAAAAATTCAGAGTCCAGTCTGTGTACAGTAAGGCTGTTCAAGATATGTAGTTTTACAAAAACTAAGAAAACATTCCCAGAAAGAAAGTATTTCCAAATAAATGGATGCCCCTAACAAATATTTAGTCCTTAATTGCAGTATTTATGAAGTTTGACTTGTTGTACATGATCTCGACTCTAATAAACACTTGGGACTGGAGTAAGTTACATTGATTGGCAGGATCTGAAAAGCTTGACCCTTAACTGCTTCCATCAAGAAATCACAACCACTTTGTGACATGAAGCAAAAGTTGTTATTAAAGGAATTATAAAATTAAAATAAAATATTAACATTTTAGATCCTGTTAAAATACAGTGGACAATAATAGATATTAAAAACTCATCTAGTAGGTGCCACCTGGAAAGCAATAGAAATGGCACTACCACAAAATCACAGGTGACACACTTCAGAAGGAGTTCTTAATTTATGACTCTCTTCCTATCATGCCAGCTTGAAAACTGTCTTTATTCTTTTGCTATTAAATAATATTTCAGAAACAAATAAGTGAAAATAGGCATCTGCTTTTTTTGATGGGTCATGAAACTTTATCTTGCTCTGACTGTATGTCTCTATTCTTACTCAGTTTCAATAGCAACCACCTAAGTTCAAGTTATATTTGGCAAATACTACCAGTCTTCCAGATATCAGTAAGAAACCAAAAGCCCCAGGGCTGAATGCAAATCTATACGCAGCAGGATCTGACTGTCAAGCATGTGCTGCCATATCTGCTCCTTTCTGTAGAGTTAAATTATTTGGAATGAAACAAATAAGCCTTTAAGAATATTTTGCTACGTGTGACTGAAACCTGTAAATTACTTTTTATGATATTGAGAAAATATAATTTATCTGAGGTGATCAAGTACGCAGGAAATACTTGTTCTGAAAGAAAATTCCCGGTTTGTTCATGCCTTCTTGGTCCTGTGAGAGTATTATGAGATTATATGTTCTCCTGTCTCACTTTTTAAATCTTTTGAATGATTTTAAGTCATCTTCTCTCAGAACCCAGGAAATGCCAAGTGACCTAAGGTCCAAATGTTGTTATTCCCTGTGAAAGTTCAGAAACTAATTAGTTCATCTGACCATGAGTTTGGGAACAGTACTCTCCATGGCCACAGCACTGGTGCCTTCAACCTGACCCAGAACCTTCTTTGATTATTAGACTGCATAGCCTGTTAACATCAGTGGGCACAACTGAATCATGGCTCTCTGGTTTTAATGCTCGTGCATAAATTCAGTTTTTGGTCAGTGCTGCTTTGATGATTCCTGCATCAAGCTCCATTTTGTGGTGTAGGCATCCCTGTGTTAGCTAACGCAGAGAGAACTTGCAACACAGCCGTTGTGAAATGCAGACAGTGTTATAATCAGATGTTGTTAGCAAGAAAGGCCTAATTAGGCTCTGGTCCCATGCATGGTGCCAAACCCAAATGGTCTCTTATGCATCCACTTTTATTGTGCGGCGTAATTGAATCCTTAGAAGCAATCTAGGATTCTCATACCAGTGATTATAACCCCAATCTCCTTAAGGGTTAAATCCTCAAATGCCGTGGCCAGGAGGAAACTTCAAAGCAGAACTGCTGTCAGCTTTACCTCCTGTGCATGCTCCAGGAGCAGCAGGCCTGCAATGCCCCTGTGGAATGATGCTGGGGAGCAACCTCAGCATGTCAGGGAGCGTGGTGTGTACACCTTGGCAAATGCTTCCCTCCACCCAGCCATAGACAGCCACGGTCCTGCAGGATCCTCACATTCCTGGCAAATATTACCCCTGGGAGTGCAGTAATGCTGCTGTGAGCAAACAGAAAAGGTGTGCACAACAGTGTTACACTTCTTGCAACATTCAACGTGCACCTACCTATTTTATCCTTCTTGCATTCAAGAATAAAGACCCGTGTCCTGGACTGCTGTTTTTCCTCAAGTATCTAAATGAGACTTCTGCAAAACAATTGCTCACAAGAGTTTTTTATTTGCAGAGCAAGGACATACAGACCCGTATGTAAAGCCTAAACAAAACATTTTAAGTGATATGCCTAAATTTCAATCTGAGGAATAAATAAATTAGGTAGAAATAATCCCAGATTTTACAAGGGAATTTGAAATGAGGCAGAGGTCCTGAAATGGCTGCTTTCAGACACAAGGAAATCCATGGTTGCTGTGACCTGAACTGTTTCTTGGGCATCCTGACCTCAGCAGAGGGAAACATAAGCAGGTTTGATGGTCCTGTCTCCTGGCACAAGTCAAGTACCTTCCTACTGCTTTGGGCAGGGATTTCCTTTGTTTCTGGACACGCTTCAGCCTTGAATAGGTAATCGTGTAATTTTCTAATAATTGCAGCCAGCTTAAATTTCACTGAAGGAAAGAGGCAGGGCCGTTTGGTGCATTTTTATGAGTTTAAAGAAATGTAGTAAATAAGTCATATTAGCTAGAACTTCATTGAAAGGTGAGAGCAAGATACCTTTTAATTTATTTTTTTTTTTTAAGAGACTTGTGCCCTTTATATTAAAAAGCAAATGATTCTGTTTCACATCTGGTTCTGGACAGGGAGAGACAGAAGTTTGAGTCAGCCTGGCTAGGCAGTCTGGTAGCATATTAGAGAAGGTTCTTGTGTGGAAGTGGAATTTCAGAAACCAAAATAATTTTGC
This sequence comes from Edolisoma coerulescens, assembly GCA_013397115.1. Taxonomy (NCBI): domain Eukaryota; kingdom Metazoa; phylum Chordata; class Aves; order Passeriformes; family Campephagidae; genus Edolisoma; species Edolisoma coerulescens. The sequence continues at coordinate 66,661 of VWZW01007323.1, read as the reverse complement.
TGAAGTCTACAGGGAATTTGAAAGATGACGTTCAAAAAGCTACAACCACACCCCTCTTTTAAAGATGGTTTACCCATTAAGATTCACAGATAGTCCTGGGAATTTAACTAGGAATTTTGCCTCTGATTCAGGAAGACAGGATCACATTCCCTGTGCTTAGCTCACTAAGCTCACCAGAGGCCATTTCATTCCTTTGTTGCACATGGCTGGTATGTTCATGTCTAACACATGTGTTTCTGACCATTCGTGCTTTCTGTTTTGCAGATACACGAGCTGAAAAAAGTAAATTAGTGACTCTGTGCAGCTTTTTCCACTATTTTAGTGAACAGCAAAACACGAGCTCTTTTTTGAGTTAGGTGTTTATTTCTCCCTAACATATCTATCAAGTTTCTTGCATGAAAACTGAGTTAACAGTAGCATTTGCTGTACAATGCTGCTGTGTTCAGTGCAATTGAGGATCCTGTAGTCTCCATTAACTTTGCAATATCAGGAAGTTTACTAAAATATCAGGAAGAGCTCAAACCATTCTGTTAGGTGAGCTTTCCTGGACATTGGAGTGGAGGGAGCAATAAAATTTTAGAAATGCACCTAACATCAGAAACCCCATTCTATAACTGGAGAAAATGAGGTATAGAGAGATTGACTAATCATTTGACCTTTCAAGCTAAAGTCCGTCTTTAACTTGTGATAAAATAATCAAGGTCAGATATGATACAGACTTACAAAGTTGTCTGGGGAAGATAAAAGTGTGAATGGTTGTTTTCCTCCTTTCAACTTTTGCAGAACTCAAGGACTTCAGGCAGCTAACACAAAAGCAGTGAAAAAGAAGCAAATGACGACGATTTTCATGTTGTGACTCGAATTTTTTTGTGTGGTGGAAACTGAGGCCCCAGAATGGTGGGGAGGTTAAATGTATAGATTAATTTGTGGAGGGAAGCAACCAGACTGTTCAATGTAAGAATGTTCGTGTGAGATCCAGCAGTGCCTCATCTGAGGGTATCTGAAGTCTGGGGGGATGTATGAGGGGAAAGGATCACTTGGTACATGCCCTGCTTACTCTTGTGTGCTTTTCTCATCACCCTCATGGCCACTGCTAGAGATCAGGTCTTAAAAGCACTTTCAGTCTGATCCAGCACAGCAATTCTCATCTTGTTATCCCTAGGGAAGCAATGCTTAGACACAGGTTTATTTTAATGCATCTTTATCTCAAAAGTGCTGTCAGGCAATTTCTAAGTCAGTTGAATAATTCCTTTTCACATCCCTAGTAAGCAATGCCAGGGAGCATTTGCTGTTCAGCATTTGTGAAAATGCTGATCTATAATCAGATAGTAATCTGTTCCTCTGCTGCCTGGAAAGAAAAAAATTGCCATAAATTCACTGCTGTCTCATGAGGGCTGCAAGGATCAAATGCTTTTTGTTTCTCCCTTTCATCCACAATAGCTTCCTTCACAAACTAGCTGCAGTAAGCAGTGGCACAGCAAGTGAATTCCAAATCACTCCGGGCTTGGTTTGACCTAGAAGTCAATATAAGACAGGGACACAACTGCATTATAGCTTCCTTCCCACAACACAGCATTGTTTGGAAGCTGCCCAAAGACTATTACACCACTGACTGCATTCTTAGCCTAGTGGGTATCAGTAGCCCAGAAAATTGGTTCCCTCATTTGTTAGTTAGGGAACTTCCCATTTTTACCCAGTCCCTGTTCTCTGTGTAGTACCATCAGAGTCAGTAACCAAAGAGATACCCTTATAAACAGACAAATTTTGTGTCAGAGAATAAAAACGTCCTCAATAGGAACTTTATAACATTTTTAATGACTGTTGATGAACGGCAGACATTTCTTTAAATGTTTGCTTATTTAATGTTCCCTTCCTCCTTCCTTCCCCTGCACCCATGTTTGTCCTCAAATTCAATATATTCAGTCTTGTTATCTTTCAAGCAGTAAGACCAAAATGAGTCCACGGTCACTAGAAATAGGCATGTACCATGAGTGTGCATGTTAGTGACAGGTTATATGTTGTAATTAATATGGTATCAGTGAAAACCACTGTTCATAGGGGAAAAAGCATTACAAACTCTTCCTGTTCCCTAAAATAGGAACCAGGGCACAAACTCCAGTGTACTAATTGCATTTTCAGGGTTAGGCACATACTTCACTGTTTCAGAACTTAAGACTGTAAGACATAATCTTTAATCCTAGCTATCAGGGAAGACAATTTGGGGTAATTAATGAAAATTTAACTGTGCAATTAATGTGGCTACTACACAGATTAGGTGTTACAGTCCTGACATAAACCTCTCTTTATCTAATGCTTAACAGACTTTGGGCCTGTTCCAAAGCCCACTGAGGACAGCAGAAGTCTTCCCATTGGCTTCAATATGCTTCCAACCAGGCTGATTGGTGTTATCTATTTATAAATTATTTTTACTGAATATTCTTGCATTTTTACGGTACCTGAACAGCTGCTAATTAACTACATAGGAGTATAATGGAGAACATTTACTTAAAGAGTGGAACACCACTGGTGTGGCTTGGGGCAGGAAGCCCATGCTTGGCTCTGACAGCAGCTTCCCTGGGGCAAGGCGCCAGGCTCACTTCAGCAGGTCCAAATCCCTGCGAAAGGAGGGAGGAGGGAAGCCCTGCCCTGCTGGAACAGGCTGTCAAACTGCTCAGGAAATGGCTTTCAGTCCTGGCCCCACTTACTGAGGGTTTCTATGAAGATGTTCAACTTTAATGTCCAGCCCAGAGAATGGTCCTAAGAGAGTGGGCGGTGGGCTCACTGGCTTCCTTTGCTTTCCAGAGCTGCTGTTGGGACCCCACCCTGTGGTAAATATAGCCTGGAAAAGGAATGTGGGCTCATTAATATCCCGGTGTCCTTGCTCCAGGCTTCCTTGCCTTTCCCAGGGGCACCCCTGTGAGGCATCATAGCAGTCGGTGGTGCCCTGGGTTTGTGCTGGGCACGGGGACGTGCAATGCCGTGTGGAAGAGGCCTGGGCTGAGCGTGGCCTCTGGAACACTGCAGCCACGGGGCTGGGCACAGGGAGCATGGGCTGGGGCTGCTGCCAGGGACACTCTGGCAGCTCAGGCGAGGACCGTCACAGGGCCTCTGGCTGGGCCAGGTAAAGGTGCAGTGTAGGGTATCCCTGTGTGAAGTGCTTCCAGGTGGCTTGTGGGGAAGATGCAGGGATTTAGAGGGGCTCCCTATGCTCTGAAATGTGAAATTGTTCCACAACGCTCCAGATGGGAGATGCGAGGTACCTTTTACAAACTGAAATATCAGTTAACTTAATAAAAAGCCTGAAATTATGGGAGTTTCTTAACAAAAATATGGCATCTTTGGTGATTGCAGTAATTCTTGCTTTGCAACTCAAAAGTGACATAAGCCTGTGCAAGTACACTGCCATCAGTATCACACTTGGAGGGTTGTTTTTACTTTTTCTGACTAGTCTTTATGGAAGACCATAAAAGTGTATCACAAACTGAGATCAGTTTCTGTCCATGAAAATTTATTAACCCAGTTTGAAAAAGAGCCAGGCATTTAATAGCCAACACCATAGATATGAAATATTACTGGGTATCTCCTACATATATACACAGGGGTTTCACTTCCTCACTTGAGGATGAAGGAGTAGATTTACAGGTCTCTCAGGATGACAGATTTAGATGCTGGCATTTACCCAACGTGCACTGTCTGCTAACTTTAATGATGTTTCATTGTCCCTGGGAAATCACAGCTTCCATGGCTGACATTTTTGGGATCATCTGAGCACCCAGCAGCATGGTTTCCTAGGGACTAGAGAAAAGGTGAGACGGTGACCTTGTGGATGTTTGAATGAGGCACAAAGTGATGATTCAGGGCTCTGTAATTTTAAAAGGAGGTGTTGTGCCTTCCAGTGAGTTGGCAACTGTGGTAAAGAAAAGCAGGTATTTCACTTTCCCCATGTTGTCACTGTTTGGTTGTTTTGTCTGGAGACTTCAACTCTGAAGAGGAATTGTACTGAAAGAATGATTGTATGTGTGAATTTCAGACTTCTTAGTGCTGCGTAAGTCAAATATGTTGCATTTTGGAAGAGGTGGTATCTGAGAGAGAGTGAAAATATTCCTCTTGGAAGGTACTGCTTGGCCTCAGGGCAGCATCTCCTGCAGGAAAGGAGGTGCTCTAACCACCTTTCTTCCACTGCCATTTTGATGTCAGAATTTTGGGGATATTTCTTACAGTTTTCTCTGAGCAAGGTCTCATGTCTTGGCAGACCAAGAAATCAGCTTTCCAAGGTCTGTCTGGTGAGACCTGGCTCTAGAGCACCCATCCCAAATTCAGCCACAGAGGTTGTGCTGAGTCTGTGCCAGTAGCTCCCTACCTGTTGTGGTGCTTTTAATAGCAGATCCCAGCGTGTTCGTACAGCTCAAAAATCTCACTGGCCCAGACCACTTCCTTCTTACCATTCTTTTTAATGCTTAAAAACATACTCTGGATAACCAATACCTTCCTCCCCTAATAAAGCCCAGATGACTCAAGGCAGAGAAAGTAAGCTGTAGGCTTTGCCCTTCTGGCCTGCTAGCTGAAATGCAACGCAGATGACTTGTTGTCGTCATCGGGTCTCAGAAAAAAGGTGAACTGAGGGCCATTTTCTATTTCCCATATGGCTTACTACAGTGCCAGCTTTTGCATGATCTGCTGTGTCTTTCCAGGGGTGGTAACAGGGATTAGGTGTCTCATTAGGCATATGCATCCTAGGAGGCCAGGGATGACTTATGCTTAGAGAACACATATATGAGGAAATTTGTCCCACTCTGCACTGATTAGGTCAGGCTGTTGCACAGATAACTAAGAATAGCAGTGCCACCCAGTCAGTGAGAGTGATGACTCAGAAGGTGTTTTTTTAGCTGAAAAACATTCCTCAGAGTTGTCATTGAGAATGATAGATGCATGAGGAACACAGCACTAAAATCTGGCCTTTTCGCTTTTAATTATTTGTCAACTTACACGTTTCTTCATGCTCATCTACTACACATTTATTTTCAGAAGCAAGTTTAGTGCCCTCTGGCCCTTGAAAAAATCATCTAACATAAAAAGATATGGAGGAAGAAAATAAAACTACGTGTTAGCATTGCTTTATAGGCTACTCACGTACTTTGAAACTTTCAAGAATATATAAACAAAATCCTACTCCTTCCTTTCCCGTCAAACTACCTGTTTCAGATAATGGGTTTTTCGTTTGCCCCTAGTGCAACTGGCAGGGTAGAAATGAACAGTATGTCTCAAGATAGCAAATATTCTTGCAAGTTCCAGGTACCTTCAGAGTGGAGGCTGAAAAGCAAATTTTTTAGATGTCTTGGGTCATGTAGGGTCTTGAAGTGTCTGCCTGTGTGATTATAGGTAGTAACTGTGGGATGCTGAACTATAAACTTGCTCTGAATGCGGAAATTTCTCCCATTTCTTAGTACCATGCTGAGTTCTCTGTGTGGTAATAAGGCACATCATTAATGTTGGAAAGCACTGATTCTTAATGAATATAAGTTTCTCTAATCAGCCACCAACACGAATTCAATAGAAATATGCTGTAATTCAGTTTATTGGCTTCAAATCCTTTTTGAGTCATGTTTGGTTAACAGCATCTTCCCCAAGACAGCTTTAAAATAAAACAATAAGTACAATCAACAGAGTCTCTGGCTTAGGGTTCATGTGACTTTTAAACATAGACCTTAATCCTGCGCACTGAAGCACTCACATGATTATTTAATACATATTTAAAATACCAAGAAAAGTACATGACTTTGTAATCACTGATTTACTATTTTCCTCTCTTGTACAAGTAAAAAACCAGCACTTTATACATGCAGCTGCTTTGTCTGCTCTTCGGGGACATTGTTCGCTGCTGGATAGGAAACTGATTTTATAATCTGGGATTTATTTTCTGCCAAAATGTTGGTTTTGTTCTGATTTCACCCCATACCTATCCTTCCAGCATACATTAAACTGGGGAGTGCAAACCAGCTCAAAGCTTTCCTAAAGAACCAGCTATAAAATAATGAATATATGAAGAGAGCATACTGAACATGCTGGTTTCCATTAGCACATGAATCATGTTGAGGTTTTTAACATGCTTTGTGACATGCTTCTGGTCACAGACCCGAGTACTTGAAGGGGCAGTAGTAGTGGAGATGAGGGGAGGTGCCAGTGGCTTCCACGCGATGAAAGGGCAGTGACACCACACACCCAGAAGGGCCAGCAGACAGCCTTGCTAGCTGCAAGTGCCATCTTCCCGGGCACCCGGGAAAGGGAATTACACACAAAATGTCTGTAAACGCAGGAGGTGCCTTGCAATACAGACCAAAGTCCTGTGCTGACTGATAAGGTTAGTGTAGCCTCCCAAGACTGTTTTGAGGGTCTGTGTGTCTGTGTAAGTTCTCACTCGGGTCTGACCTGAGGACATCTTTATCCCAGACAGGTATTATAAGAGGCCATGATATAGGCATGTCTACTGGACATCCAGCTTTGCAAATTCTTGCCTTTTCATGGCAAACTACCTCAGAGGTGTTCAGTCTCGTTGCCCCAGGAGAGTCTGGGAACAAGCACTGTGTGTACAGTATGCTCAGAAAACACATGGGCTGACCTTGTTCATGGCTTTTTAAATGTTCTTCTACACCCAAAAGCTATTGTTGATTTATATGATTTAATCTAATTCTTTCATTTCCTTTCCCAAACTGCTTTCTGTGAGACTTTGTGAATCTTTATCACATATTGGTGGACCTTTCAAATACACTCTTAATGAATACTGTTTCAAAATGCACAAGTACACACAGTAAATAGAAACAGAGAAACAGAGAAAAGAGAATTCCTAGACTTGTCATACTGGTAGGCATAGCTGATCTTTCAATACACACTCTGGATTCAGAAGCCTGGGAAAGACTTGGCTAGAAATAATAGACAAAATATTAAATGTCAGGGTTCTTTTTATAACAGAGCTTTCAGTACAATGAGACTCATACAGTCCATCAATGCTGTCACATAACACTCTATTTATATGAATGTAAAAGTAGAGTTTGTCTAGCTTTTGTGTTTGTGGAGTCAATCAGCTTTCTTCGCGCATCTTTTTTTAACTTTATTTAAACATGTTTATTACTTTGCTTCTCTGTTCTTAAAACTGCCTCCCCCAGAGTAGTATTAATATCTCAGAGCCTCAATTTCATAAAAAAACTCCAAAACAACGAGTGAAAAACTACAACGAAATAACCAGTAATCTAATAGCAGAGAAAGCTTGAAAATGTGATTGCTGGCCACATAAGGACCAGATCTAATGAAAGGGCTGTGAAGTACTGTGGTTTTGGACAATTTCTTAGGGATCCACATGTTTGGGGCTGATGACAATGAAATAATGAGGGGTAGTTACGCGTTTCTGAGAGCTGGGATTTCTGTGCAATGGCATGCAACATGTGCTAGATTTGCACTTCAGGAAATCTTCCTTCCCCTGAGGTGGCATCAGGTCTATCGTTAACCTCCTCTGACTCTGTAATACATAAAAGGCAGCTGGCTGTGTTAAAACATCCGGCTGGAGAACAATATTCCAGTTTCCTCCAACAACATGTTGTCTCAGAAGTATTTTAAAATAGTTTATAAAATATCCAATAGACACAGCAAAACAGTAAGATGGTAACTTCAGAAAATCATCAAAAGCAAACTAGGAAATGAAGCTTTTAAAAAAATGTGGGGTATGAATGAAGACTGTCTATGCACTTTTTTGTGTAAAGAGGATGAAAACATTTTGTAGTTGGATAAGGTGGAGCTATGCTAGGACTCTGTCAAGTTACCACTAGTGTTGCCTGCTTTTATTAATAGCAGCTCCATGTCCAACAACTGATGTGTCATAAACATTGTCTTCATTTCTTCTACAAGTGACAGCAAATGTTTGTCATGGATTTTACCTTAATGACCTCCTAAATACATTTGGATGGTGTCTGTCTGTTGATAATATTGTACAAAGTATCCCTCTTTGTCCTGTGCCGGCATGGCAGCATTCAGAGATATCAACAGCAGATCACCATGGTCAAGAGACCACACAACACTGGTGACATCCTACCTGAGACTCATTGCCCCATTTTATATTGGATTTTATACTGGATGGGGTAGAAGAAAGGGATGCCATCCAGAGGGACTGGGACAGGCTTCAGGAGTGAGACCACACGAACCTCATGAGGTTTATCTAGGCCAAGTGCAAGGTGCTGTACCTGGGTCAGGCCAACCCCCTGTATCCACACAGGATGTGGATCAAGAGCAGCCCTGCCGAGAAGGACTTTGGGGTGCTGGTGGGTGAGAGGCTGGACATGACTCAGCAAATGGACTTTTACAAGTGTTGTTTCTGTTTTCATCAAAGCATTTTTACCTTTTCAATTATTAGTAGTGTAGTTTTCTTTCACTCTTTCACTGAACTTTATTTTCAAGCTGCCTTATTCTGGAGTTTGTGGTCTCTCCAATTTAATTCAAAGCTACTTTCTTCCAGGAAAATTTGGTAATAAGGAATCACCTTATTTGCTCTATTCTCTCCAAAGTTCACAGGGCTTTGTTTTATATTCAAGTGTATAAGTTACCACATAAGAAATTCCACACTTTTAAAAAGGCCTGCACAAAAATGAAGGCAAATCTATATACTCAGGAAGCCATCCCTGCTGTTGGATCATATTTTTAACTGCTACCTGAGAGCTCTGTGGGAAAATTCACAAAAAGATACAACATAAAACACCAAGTCCTGTCCAAGGGAACTCCCTGAAATCCTTAGCACAAGATGCCCAAACTTGTCCTCTTCAGAGTCTGTGAGAGGGAAACCTGAGACAAGGAATGACCTGCAGCCAATAAGGCAGTGCACAAGTGAGGGAAAGGGCTTAGGTACATTACCTGGACAGAGGAGAGACTGGCACGGAACTCTAAATTGAAGTATGTTAGAAAGCGTAAAGCCAGTGCTGAATGGAAGTGGGATCTTTGGAAGAATTCTTTTCTGCCTTTTCCTGTTCAGTAAGAGTATTTTTAAATGACTGATTAACGATTTTTTCCTCTGAGCGTTTTCAGTCAAAACTTTCTAACAAATGCGGCCATGATTTTTATAATTATTTTTCTTTTTCAGGTTGGAGAACATTCACAGGACAAAACCAGCATGTGTATTTCACCAGATTTCATACAGAAACTTTTAATGTCGAACAAAAAAAAAAGTGTTCATATTAAGCATTTATAAATAGCTTTTATTTCCTGCCTACAAACATTGCATGGAGTTACTCTTCCACCATGCATCCATCTTGGGTTTCCTGCCTAATGCAGAAATAAATAATACATGTGCTGGATTTTGTATGTTGGAGCCTTCTGTTGCCTGAGGGCTGGATTTCCTGCTATTGTTTGCCACAGGTGACTATGTACACTCAATTACCATGCTGAGGACCAGTGTTGTCTGAGGTGCTTTTTGGCCCAGTACCTACAGAGCCAGACTCCAGAGCACGTCCTTCTGTTTGGATTAAAAGTGGAAAAATAGAAAATACTCTTTTCACTGAAAAGGTTTTCTTGCATCATTTTGAAATCAATTCAACTTTCTTATGTGATTAAGAGGTAATTCCTTAAGTGTCTTGGGAGACAGATTGTCATGCTGACTGAAGTGGAAAGAAAAGCAGGGAGCTTTCTGTGTGTTCAAACAGCAAACAAGTCAAGGTGCTGTGGTTATGGGTTCTCTACAAAACAGCATACAAAACAATTTCCCCCTCTGCATCTTGACACACCGTCTTTTTCACCTGTCTGCCACAGATACCATTCACTTGTGGTGACCAAATTGTCGTGTTCTAGTTTCCACCTCTGTGAGTATGACTCAGCTGTCCTCAGTGAGGCTGGTTGTGAAAACGGCACAGTAAAAAGCAGTTTGCTTTGCTGTGGATACACAAAGTCAGATCAGACCTGCTCAAGAAGATGGCAGAATAGCAAATGTTGTGCTGATGGTGGGGGAGAGGACATGTTGTCTGCCAAATCTAGTCTGCTTTTTTTCAAAATGAGTATCACTTCCCAGATGCTGTGATTAGCAGCTACCAGTGGTTGCTTGTTACATTTTTGGAGATTCACCCACTTAGATTTGGCTCTGCCAGCAAGTGAGTGGACCCCACTGTTGGCCAAACCCCAACAGAAATAAGTTCTGAAAAGATGAAAGGAATCAGTTTTGTGAGGACAAGTGTGCAGCCTGACCTTTGTGAATATTCTCCAGCCCACGGAAATTGCTTGTACTTACTTCAGAATGTCTCTCAGTTACAACCAATGATTCCAAAAGGAGCAACTTTTTCTCCATTACTATTTAGCTGCCACACAGCAGTAAATCTGCCTTCTTAGAGACATGTATGATACCCTGGTTCCTTGTACCATAAATTCCTTGGAACGGAAATTATTGTCTTTGTTGGTACAGTTTAGCACAAAGGGCGCTAGTCCTGGTTTCATCACATTGTTGCAGTTGGATTACGAATGTCATTCACATTTAGCCAGAAGATCTGATAACAAATTGTTCTGCTTCCATATTGCTAGCAACAAGATAACTCCATCAGATAATGCATCCTTTTCAGGAATGTTTGTTTAAATTATCATCCTGTACTTTTTGTCTTATTAGTGTAGGGGCTGGTCACATCCAAGAGAGAAAATAGGAATATATTTAGAGAAGAAACATCACACATTTTGATGGAAAAGAGCATCTTTTCTACAAAAATTGCAGATGAAGTTCCCAAAAGGATGAAGAACTGTTTTACAGTCTGTGGACGGATATCAAATACACAAGAAAAGGAAAGAAAACCCAGTGTTATTTTCAATTAGTATTGTAGGCTATTAGAATTAACAATCTATATTTTTGAGTCTTTTTATTTTTCCACAAACTCTTACTGAGCTCACATTTTTGAGAGTTCTTGGGGTTTTTGTAAGACTAAAGACCAGGCAGATGTCATAGAAAAGCCTCAGAAGGAAAGCCTAAAGATGTGTAGTGATAGTCTTGCTAAGCCTTCAGGGTCACCTCTTCCCCATCAATCATTGCACAGGAGTCAATCACACTAATTACTGCATTTTAAGCTCATGGATTTCTTAGGCTAAGAAAGGAAAACTAATAGATTGCTTGGGTTAACTCAGGAGAGCAGATTTATGCTCTCTTTCTCCCACACATTTAGACGCTAAAGAAGATACTTCAGGTTTTGTGTCTTTTGGCCATATCCTCTCTTTGTCTTAGTTTGAGAGACTGGGTTTGTAAACAGTAGGAGTACATCAACTCTGTGTGTGTGTTTGTTTGTGTGTTATGAGAAGGATGTGTGTGGAAAGCCATGTGAATTGCAAAGGGTAGTGTCATCGTTTACAAGTTATTTCCTTTAACGAGTATTTCTATTCAAATCCAGATGGTGCTTAGAGAATTTTCTGCTATTGAAAAAAGACTTCCCTTCCTCTTGGCTGTGGTATATCCTTGCACCACACCTGGGAGTGACGCTGGTCACATTTCCATTGCCTGGCTTTGGACCTGAATGTTCCACCATGTGATCACAATGTGGATGCTTAACTCAAATCCCTGAGGTGATGTTCCCCTTTTCTCTGGGACATAAACATCATGCTGTTGTTGAACTCTAACATCATTTCCATGTTTCACCCTTTCCCTGTCTGCTGAAAGTTCTCTCCACAGACTTACCAAGAGAAGAGGAACTCAATGCAAACACTGCTCGGGAGAGTCCTGAGTAATTTCCTGATGAAAGGTCTGAAATGAATCATGAGAATCTTGTTTCTATTTTTTGTTACTACTTTTTAAGTAGAAAAACGGCAGTATTTTTAGAAACAAATGAGGAACAAAGATTCAAAGTTAGTTTTGCTTCTAGTGTTTTGAGTGTTTGTCAGATTCATGAGAGTCTCCTGGGAGCCCAAACTAGGTTTTGACAATATAGCAGCATATTTCATTTAGTCAGGAAGGACTTTCTAGTTCCCCAGATTCTCACACATTTTCCTGACACTACAGTTGAAAACAAAATTAAGCTACTTTTGAGTTAGGATAGGAAATTAGCTGGAAAGCAGCCATCAGTACTGCCCAACCACTTAGCCCAAGAAGCAGGACAGGCTGTCAAATCCGTTGAAAGAGCAGGAAGCAAGGCAGCAGTGAGCAAGACAGCACAGGCATGCAGAGGCAAAAAACCAGCACCACGTTTAACCACGTATGCCTGTATATGATCAGGACCACACTTTCACAGCTGAGTGGAAGGAAACAGGTCATCTCTGCTCATCTCAGCAGATGGTCTTCAGTCATGTTAACAGAATTGATGCTGTCTAGAGAACATGCATTGAATTACCCAGCTGGATATTGTGGCGTGTCACTGGCACACAGTCAGAAATGTGTGAGGGTTTTCATTGCATCACCAGCACACCACCAATCTCCAGCTGTATAATCCCTGGAGCTCTGACACCACAGAGCTCAGCCACAGACCTGTTAGCCAAAATAGTGGTGAGAGCTACCAAACCTTCAGCTCAGTGAGCTGTTACATCAAGTATCAGACAATAACATAAATCCTTTACCAGGCAGTGAAAAAAAAGCATGCTTCTAAGCTGTTACTCATCTCCGAAAGAAGATATTTTAAATAGGTCAGCTAAAGTATTTCCTAAAGGGGTCTGTCATTCTCCAAGGACTGTAGTAGGGATGTATTTCAAATGCTGATGTCCATGGTGGGTTAGGGGAAAATGTCTACACTGCGTCGAGGAGATCAGAGGCCAGGATTCAAGAGGAGAGGAGTGTTAAATTCAACAATTCACTTAGATCCAGATCAAGTAATATGCATGGTAAAACTCATTGTGAAACCAGGGCTTGACTGAAGGATGGCAACAAACAGGAAGACATGGCTGAGTCACAGGAGGCAGAACAGGGATGTCTGTCTGGGTTTACTGAGTTCAGTGACCCCACAAAGGTGAGGCTGATGCAGATCTCTGCCTCAGGTACAGTCAGCAGCAAGACTGAGTTTATCTGGCCAAAAGGCGCACATGGCCACACACATGCTACGTGTACACCTGCATGCATGGCCAGCACAGACTGAAGAACTCAACACTCAGACAAACATGGACAGGTTCTCTTCTGTTTCCTGCTCTGCTGACCAGGATGAAGGTGAGTAATGGGACATTGAGTTAAATCAGTCATTTGAACAGGTATGGAAAATGTGGAGTTAGGAGAAGAGGCAGAGAACAGCTGGTGTGAACTGTGTGTCTGGTAAAAACAGATGTGGGGAGAATGTGCTGTGAGCAGTGTGGGTTGCCAGGAGGAACAAGCTTGAGCTATCGGAAAAAAGAAGAAAAATGTGCTTTAATCCCCTTGTGTTTATGGCTACTCATCTAAATGCTGAGTAGAGGATTTATTTTTTTTGGTGGTTTGGGGTTTTCTGGCAAAATAGATTCTAAGATGGTGTTTCCACCAGAGCAGGATGCTGCGAGGTGCTGAGGGAACCCTGCCGAATCAATCCCTCTCTAACCTTCCTGGATAGGAATGGATGTAGTCAGGCAGCAGAAACTGCACTTGCAGCCTGAGTGTGGGTGGGCACATCCCAGACCTTTGTCCATAAGAGGTGAAGTACTGCAGGTGCACAGAGAAGGATCTTGCACGGAGAAAGCAAACCGGCTGTGACTGCTACCTGGAGCACTGCACATCATGATCGGGAGTGTGAATCCACTCAGCCCAGCCTCAGCTCTGCAGGGCTTTTTTCAGAGAGTTGTTTTTGTCTGGGCTGATTGCTATCTTCCATGCTGGGTATTTTTCAGGAATTATGTATTCTGCCAGTGGCTGAGGACAGTCCCTCATCAGTCTGTCTAGATGAACTCTGCCTCCAGGAGGTGCCTAGTGGCTACCCAGCAGTGGTTGACAACAGTAGAGGTAACTAAAATTTTCTGAGCAGTAAGAAATAATCTTGGCCATTTCCCTTATCACTTTGACTATTTTTTAAGATGTTCATTCAGAGAGCACAGCCTTACATCAAAAATATAAATCATATTGATGCCCCTGTGTTGATGACCAGGAACTATCGGAGGGGTTTCCAAGCTGGTTTTAGATGGAAGAGCTGTTGTTGACATGGAGCTTGAGAACATCTTTAGTCCAACACGTCTTCTACCTCAAAGTGCTCATAGGTACCATACAGGCAGCTACTGAGAATTCAGAGCTTATGAATTTCAGGGCAGAACTCTGTTTGGAGTACAGTTAAAATTAAGTCCAAAGGTACATTCTTCAATTGTTTTCACAGGCCCCTATGAATAATCTGAAACTTGTCTAGAAGAACAATACAGCAATTCTTTCCTGATCCTAGAAAAAATATCGGGAAGATGACACTTCACAGATCACAGAATATTCTGAACTGGAAGGGACCCACAAGGATCACCAAGTCCAGCTCTTGAGTGAATGGCCAATACAGGGGTTGAATCCACAACCTTGGTGTTATTAGCACCACTCTCTAACTGAGTTAATCACCACCTGATCCATCATGGTGTTAGGGTGACAAGCATATTTTTTTCAGCAGATACAGTGTCTTCTACTTTGCAAGTACTTAATCAATTCTGAAACAATGAGAGATTTAAGATTTTTTAGGTAATTTCAGCTTTTCTCTCTCTCTCTGTCTTCTTTTTTTTTTCTTTTCTCTCAAACTGCATAACATCCAGCCGCTTATATACCTTGGACAAAGGAGTAACTTGTGCCAATATGTTTCAGCTACAAGTGACTTCAATCTCCTATTTTTTATGCCAAATTAGTTAGAAAATGTAAGTAGTAGAAGAAAATCAGGAGTGTTGTTTGTGCTCTGAGTATTCTACTCTTTCGCTGTAGTTCTTGTTCAAATTGCCTCTTCTTCATGTACTGAGCTGTTGCCCTGTGAGAACATGTACTTGTGAAGCTGTGGAGAAGTGCACTGAATGATGACTCTCACAGCAGGTATTACAGAGGTGAGTCAGCCTCTACTGCCTTGACTCCACGACAGTTTCAGAGGTGGGGAATGGGAGCTTGGTCCTGCGTCCCTGGATGTGACTAAACCATGTGTATGAATGGGTATTCTGTGTGTGTGGATCTACATTTATTGCACCACTTACCTATCCAAGGAATTTGGTGTGCCAATACAAGCCTTCTGTGCCCTTGACCAGTCTCACTTCCCTGAATCCCTTCTCCCTAGTAATTTCACATTTCCGTTTAAAGAATGTTTTTTGGGCCTCATTGATTTTCTCTGAACTGTCTCCATTGATCCATTCATTTTGCACGGCATTGCCCAGAACTGAGAATGCATCCCAGGACTTCTAGTAGTGACAAGAAGAGCATACAGATAACTGTATCCTCTGGACCATGCATCCCAACAGGATGTTTGCCTTTTTCTGGTAAGGCCACATTTGTCACTCAATTTCAGTCTGTGATCTGCTGTAAAGCCCCAGTGTTTGCTCTAGTTCTTGCTTGCTCTCCGTCTGGTATTTGTGCTTCTGCTTATATTGCCTATGGTATTTTTTCCCTCTTAAATGTCCCTCTGGTTTTTCAAACTATTTCCTGGGTTTGTTGAGATCATTTGAATTTGAGCCCTGCTCTCTGGTATGCTTGCATCTCCTCTCACCTCTGTACATTCCACAAATAATAATGTGGTTTTTACCGAGGAGATTGAACAGGACTGGACCAGCACAAATCCACATGATACGTCCTTCCACTTTGAACCATTGGCTGGTGAAGTATGGGTTTTGCATCAGTTTTTACCATCTCTGTAGCAGCAGGCTACATTATCTGGCCTAATTTATGGCATTTTTATGGACTTAGAATCATAGAATGGTTTGGTTTTGAAGGGACCCTGAAGATCATCCAGTTCCAAACCCCCTGCCATGGGCATGGACACCTTTCACTAGACCAGGTTACCCAAAGCCCCATGGTCTTGAACACTACCAGGGATGGGTAATCCAAAACTTCTCAGGGCATCCTGTTGCAGTGCCTCACCACCCTCACAGTAAAGAATTTCTTCTTTATGTTCAATCTAAACCTGCCCTCTTTTATTCTAAGGCCATTTTGTCTTGTCACTACATGCCCTTGCAAATAGTCCCTCTCCAATTTTCTTGTAGGCCTCAGATGTCTTTGGTTGTATTGTTAAAACCTTCCAGAAGTCAGCAGAGGTGACTACTTCTGTTTTCCTTCCCTCCACAAGACTTGTCACCCTGTGAGAGGAAAATGAGATTGGTTTGAAATGCCTTATCCAGATAGGCCCCCATGCTTTAAAAGAATCTTCTTCCTTGACACTACTTTTCCGAAGTCATTAACTTAGACCATAGTGATTGCCTCTGTATTTCACAACATGCTCTCTGCCCAACTGGAGACAGAGCCAGGATAAACTGTTATGATGCTTCTTGATTACACCAAAATCCCCAGAAAGAGGAAGCACCAGGGAGAGTTTTAATCTTGGTTCCTGTGCTCCTGGCCAGAGGGCTCTGTTCCAATCTGGAAAGCACAGCCATTTATGCACCTAACCTTTCATAATCTGACTGCTCTATCTCTTGTTAAATTCAATGAAAACATTTGTGTTGACTGAGTAGTTAGGGGCCTTCAATGTTATGTCTTACAGTGTCGAATTGCTTTGTAGTCTTTTCTTTTCCCACTGTTCATATGAAGAGGAGGTTTGTGAAGGAATTACTATTCCTTTCAAATGCATTTTCCTATACAGTAAGGTATTGGTAAGTCAGTAGGCTATAAACTCTGAACACTGTATGGTACTAGATACAAGAAGGTGGCACGATACTGTAGAAAGCTGTGAGCCTCTGCTAGGAGATTATATAAGGACTGAGGGTCTCACCTTCACTGTCTCGCAGATTTTTTCATATCAAATGTGCAGAGCTTCCAAGTAAAACTTTTATATATATATTTTTTAGATTTCAGCTGGGGAAATTCGTACTAGGATCTGAGATAAATGAGACTGTTGTTGGCATGTATAAGTATTGTACAGTAGCTAGACACATTACATATCTCCCCTTTCCCATAATTATGTCTACAGATTTCCCAAAGCAACCCTAAGTTCTGTCAAATTTGAAGCAGGCATGTCCCACAGCTCCACTATAAGTGTCTCCTGATGCAGCTTTAGCTGTGACACCATGTCTATGAGCTTGAAAGACAAGATGAGTTCTTGCAGTGTTTTTGACCCCACTGCTGACACAGGTGCCTCTTGTAGGAAGTCTTATCCACAAGGGAGTGTGACAGGGAGTGTGCTCACTTTCAATTAAATTGAAAACCCTTTCTTCTTCCCTTATGCTTCTCACAAATAGTATGATTGATACTGGTGATCATATTATAGCAAAGATAAAAAAGATCTTTAAATACTTTTATTAATTCTCCACTGAGAACCTGAAAACAAATCCAGATGTAATCCATTTGCCCCACCCTTCCTAATCCCTGAATGATTGCATTTCTTCCAATTTTAGTTTTTAAATTTTTCATAACATCTGAGGAAAGTGTATTTAAATATTGGTTTGCTTCTAAAAGGCAAAAAGAGTCCACTTTCCTTTGAAAATACTGTACAAATGCTGTGTTATACAGCTTTCCCTCTCTGTAGTGTCTTAGGCACTTTATTATTCCCAATGTTGTTGTGGCCTTTAGTCCAAATAACATTTCTTGTGTTTCTCATCTGCAGCAGATGGCCGATAGCCAACCACAAAGTTTTTCATTGAAATGGTGAGGATATGCTCTAATTGCCTCCCTAACTAAGACCTTGATTACATCTAAATTCCAGGATTTCTGAAGGCAATTTTTTCATGGTATCAGCCTATTTGTTTCTGACTGATTACCCCTTCAGCGCTAACCTTTCACTCCTTTGTATCCCAGAAAGCAACAGAACTTCTTTAATCCAAAATGAAAATTAGGCAAGGTAGCAACATCTTAAAAGGCACAGTTGAGCAACTTATAAACAGCACAGTGTTTATCAGCATAACAAGTTTCTTCTTAGAAAAAATGTGGTAAGTGGTGAGGACTTCTTATGAAGCACAATTGCTTTAATAACACAGCCCAGTCCCCCTCCCCAAATCTTTGCTATGTCTAGAATTGGCCAGCCACACGTTTGCTGTCCAGTCAAACTGTCCCAGCAGGTGACAAAGTATCTGTATAAAACAACAGCAAATCTGTGCGTTGGGCACCTGGATGTGTGTGAATTCACTTTACAGGAATACCGTTGCTCCCAAAATGAACTTTGAGGAAATGGACAAGGGAAGTTCAAAGCTGTAGGAGAGCCTATACTCTCTGCTCCACTCCATATGAAAAACACTGGGATGCATGGTCCAGTATTCCAGGTTTAGCTATACATCACCAGGAGATGTTTTCTATCACAAATTCCAAAATTCTGCTCAGTCCAAGGAAACAGCTTTGGTACATGGAGTCCAGATGCAGCTTTTATGTGATTTCAGTGCTCCCCATGGGAGCACCGGGGCTGAGAGGGGCTCTTGCCATGACAGCTTACTTCTCCTTCTCCAGTAGATGTCAGAGAGGGCAGAGGCAGGGAATGCTGCCAGACCTGCTGCAGCTGGAGGGTGAATATCCCATGCAGGCGATTTCCACTGTCTCGGGAGATGCAGGCAAAGCAGAGGTGTGACAGAGCCTTACAAAACTTACAGAAAGAGAGACCGATGGGAGAGGAGTCTGAGTGTGGTACTCTAAAATCAGCCAGGGTTTCATTGCCTGGGATGGGTGCTAGACCAAGCTGCTTGCTTAAAATAATGCTATTCATACACTAGCATCAGACTGCCAATATTTCTAGGCTAAGTCCACACACAAGCTAGGAAAATAGCAAATGGACTTGTTTGTCAGTGTGAAAGTACAGTTCAAGACACAGACGTTGCACCTCAGCCTAGAGGTTCATTCCAGAAGTATCTGGCCTGTATAAAAAGTTTAAGAAGGAAGAAAAACTAATTTACAGTAAGACATGAAGAAGACCTTGAGACTAGAAAATTCGTATTCCCCCTAAATTCTCCTGGAGACCCCAAGGACTGCTTTACAGACAGCAGTATCCCAAAGTGCTCCATTTCTATGCTGATTTGTACCACCTGCCCTATTGTTTTTGCCTTCAACACTATCAGTGCTGCTGCACTTTTCCTGTTTTGGAAAGTCTCCAGCTCTCATGACATTTTTAAGTGACCTTTGTATAGAGTGAAAGTGCCAAATACTAGGCTCCTAAACAGCATATCTGCATTTACTTAGGAACCTAAAACCCCAAAGCTATCATTATTTTAATTCCAAATCTCTGGAAAAATAAATGCAACTAGAAGTTTCTTAAAAAGAGGAAGAGAGAGATGGATTATGTCACAGGAATGGAGACGACAGTAAATAAATAAATGAAGACTAGGTGAGCAGTCCTTTGTTTTTATTCTGTTACTGTTTCCAGATCCAGAAAAACTATAGTTTGTACTGAAGTAAATGTTTATTTCCTTTGCCTAAGGAAATAAAAAGCTGAAAACTAGTATTCTGTAGGAGAGAAGATTTTGCAGTTAAGCTTTAAGAAGAATTTACAGGTTGCATCAGGAAAAGCCAAGGAAATACAGAGCTTGTTTGCAGCAGTCTCTTCTCCCTTGCCTGTGGCTCAGGGGTAGGGAATGAGCTCTGCCTAAAAGGCTCTGGACAAGTTCCAGCTTCGCAGAGCCAGGCTGGGGTGAGCAGGTCCAGCCCAGTCCAATCACTGGGACTGTGTTGTACTGCAAGGGAAGGGAATGAAGAAACTGCAGAGCAAAAATCCAGTTTCACAAGTCCATTTCAGGCAGATTCTGAGCTTCAAGAAATGTCTCTTTGGCTCTCTGTTAAGAGACTAGGAGAGTAATCTGGAGGGCCACGTAGAAGAGTTCACACTCTATGACTGTTCTTCTGGAAGTCTGGTGGAACATCTTCACTAGAAATATGTGATTACATTCTGTTTGCAAAAGAGGCAAGAGGCATCATTCTGCCTCCATTCCTTGTTACAATCACTGAGGACTTGGAATCACAGAAACTCTGACGCTCAGAGAGGTGAGTTTTAATGGTAAGGGTAAAGATGGGGCGTTTGTCCTTCCATCTGGGTTAGAGACCAGGATAAATTTTTCCTTAAAACTGCTGTCCATAAATCCCACAGCTCTCTCTCACTGCTCGTATTTTCTAGGATTCATCCTGTTTGCCTTCTGGCAGCTCCAGTTAGACTGCACCTACATAAAAATGTGTCCAAAGCTGGGCCCAGATTCTAGCTTTTCCAGTGGTGGGTAGAGAAGAAAGGTGACCTTTATATCTTTCCTATGATATCCATCTCTTCACTCTCTGCTTGGCTAAACCAGTTTAGATTCTGACGTTCAGGATCTGTCTTAACCTTGAGAATTTGTGTTCTTGCCTGTAAAACCAGTCGGCAAGGGTCCATATCAGCTCTGCAGTTCCTAATGAGCCAAAATAAACACGTGCGCCTCTCACAGCTGCTTTAACCCCACAGAGGAGGCAGGGACAGCCCTGTGTGGTGGCACAGAGGCAGTGACACAGGATGAAACAACGTGGTTAGTGTCAGTGTGGCAGGGATACTGAACACTGGCCAATGGAGGCAAATATTAATGACCTGCCACAGCGCTTTTTGGTTAAATAGATTTCCAGAAGCTTAGCTTTGCTTTTTCTGTTTTTTTCCTTAGATAAAAGCAGAGTAAGTGCAGTGGGAGGAATGAACACTTTAGTTACTCAGTTAGGCTTGACAGCAAACTCTACCCAATGCAACTCCTCTGTGTGCTTAATATTAAGCATACACTTAAATACTGGGCTGGAAGCAGTTGCTGAGCACTTTTAAAACAAAGCCCTCTAGCCTTAAGACTTCTGGAGTTTGTTCACACCTGCTCCACACTTTGTTTCATAGGTTTATCTGTTCTTTTGGCAGACAAATATGGAATATATTCCAATTTTCTTTCCTCCAGTATCTGTTTTCTTCCAAACAAATGCCAGTATATAAATCCTGGTGCTGGAAAAAGTATAAATGTTTTGGGATGAGTATGAAAGAATGATGTGCTAAGACTATAAGGCTACAATGATATACTGGTGGTAAAGATAATTTTCCCTGCAGGAGTTATTCAGCAATAGAATCTTTTGCAGGAAAGGAATATTGAGTCCAGGAGATTATATTTTTTACACATATAAAAGAAGCAGTGTTAGCCCCCTCTCAGATATGGATTACTTGTGTTTCACCATTTTACTCAGAAATAGTCTGACCTTTTGTACAGACACTATCAACAGAAAAGATAGTGCCAGCCAAGAAAGTAAATGTAAATCATTCATGTGGAGCCAAACACTCTATTTTCTGTGTTGAGAAGCTTTTATTGGATCACCACAATATTTTGGATTAGTTACACTATGGCTCTGAAATATCAATTTATGGTGTAGTCATTTTCCCAACAAAAGGAAATAAAATAAAGAAGCACAGTGCATGAGGCTTTGATCACTGAACTAAGCCGAGGTTTTAGAGCCAGTTCTGGTCCGGTGCAGAGAGAGAGCTTCTTCACACTCTTTCATAAACTCTAGTGCAGACAACCCCTTTCATGGCACATTCCTAAGGCATAAAGGAAAATATTAACAGAAACCTTTTGCTGACAGCAGTTGTGTCTGCTGCAGTAACCTCTGAAGTCAATGAAAATCCAAATGTCATGTTTTACATCTCTACATGTTTACAGAACTTTTAGAGCAAACAGCAAGATATTTTTATATTGCAAATACAGTTGTTTCTATTTTAACAGCTTTAAACTTAATTAAGCAGCATTTAATGACAAAGAGATTGCAAAATTAAGCTCAGCTTCCGCAAACAAATTTACTTTTTTTTGTGTTATTGCTGGCTTGTCAGAAATATTAGCCCCACCTAGTTTTTATATCATGGCCCACCAACACTTTCAAAATTTCAAAGTAGGGTTGGTTTTTTTTTGTGTAGAAGCAGAAGTAGCCTGAGTATTTCAGAGATCAGGCTTCTGGCCTAAAAAACTTTGCTCTTCTGAGTCACAAAATATTTCTCTTGACCCTCTCACCCCAATGGCCTTCAGTGGCTGCTGATGACTCACAGCCACAGGATGCATGCGACAAAGGCGACAGGATATTAAAAAAATACTTCCTTGGTCTGCAAAAGGTGAGGAGTCCTCAACAACCCTGCATGAGGCAAGGGGCAGACAGCAGGATGCCAAAAGAAGAGGGGCCTTACCTCTCTGCTTTATGAAGAGGGTTTAATAATTAGAAAAAACTTACACAGAAATGCAGCTATGAGGAGATGCAAAAGCAAATCCCCCTTCCTACTTAAAGGGAGGCTTCAACAGAGCTGGAGATGGACTTTTTGCAGGGGTGTGTAGTGACAGGACAAGGGGGAATGGCTTTAAACTGAGAGAGGGGAGGTTTGGATTAGCTATTAGGAAGAAATTCTTTACAGTGAGGGTAGTGAGGCACTGGAACAGGTTGCTCAGAGAAGTTGTGGATGCCCCATCCCTGGAAGTGTTCAAGGCCAGACTGGATCGGGCTTTGGGTAACCTGGTCTAGTGGAAGGTGTCCCTGTTCATGACAGTGGGTTGGAACTGGATGATCTCTACGGTTCCTTTCAACCCAAACCATTCTATGATTCTACATATGAGAACTTACAACAAAACACAGAACAAGCTAACATGTAAAGATGTAATGCTGCTGACTTCAAACACGTTGCCAAAATTAGTTTGACTCCAATCTTTAAAAACTTTAATGAACAAAGTGAAATCTTAATTTTATAGCAACCCTTACAACTAGAGTCCCTAAAATGTGTTATCTCTCTGGCTCGGCCAAGACAGGGAAAAGGAAAGAGCTGTTCCAGGGACAGCAGTACCCTGCTTGTAAACTTTTGTTCACATTTCACAGGTTTCTGTTATTTTTAAAGCTTATTCCTTTTAAGAACAATAATGGTGAGAGCAGTGACTATGCTGTCAATTTATGGCAGCTCTGCCAGAATAGTCACTTTAAAGACAAGCTGCAGTATGCAACAACATTTATTTCCTTCCAGGTGTTTTCTAAGCTTGGTTCCCCTTTTCTCCCTTTTAATTTATCTCATAAGTCAAAAAGTAAGCCAAAATTGAAAGTCTACTTAGACAGAAATGTACTGAAGTCTGTATCCTTCTGACCTTTTTCAGTGTACAAGGAACGTGAGCTTACCACCACCATCTTCCCATCAACAAGTCTTCTCTTTATCGTGGTCTCTTTGCCATTCCACTTCTGCACTTGCACCAATGACCCTTTCTCCAAGGTTACAACACTCTGCAAAGTCCAAGAGAAGAGTTTCAAACTGCAGTCTGAGCTTTGCAGATTAGAATAACAATTCACTTTACGTTCAGCAAGATATGTGCTCTTGGATAATGACATGGTCAGTAACATTATATTTTGCACTATACTGATTCTTCTTTCAGTGGTTTATTTGAATAGTTTGGAAAACCCCAGGTGCACTAAGGGAGTAGCTAAAATTTCTCCTGGTGTCCTTCTAGGAGATGTTCAGACCACTCAGAGATCACAACCCCCCTTACCTTGACTTTCCGGTCATCTGCTGTTGTTTCATCAAACTGCTGGCCCAGCTTGAAAGAGATGGTTGTGTTTTTGAAGGTGCTTTCAGTTCTGATGGTCACTACATCCCCTTTCATGCTGATGATCACATCGGGCCTTGCCAGGCCACCTAGTTTCCGGGTAGCTAAGCCCACTCCTAAAAATCAGAAACAAAAACCTCATTGCATTCTAGAAGCAAGAAACTCAGTATCCTCTCATGATTCTTCAGTGGAAGAATAGCAAAGAGTTTCATCTTGAATTATTCAGTGCCTGATTTAGATGAAATGCTAATTCTTTAGATGAGACGCTACTGAGACAGAGATAGGAACAGTAATGTCACCATTCAGGGGCTGAGGCAGCCCCAGCTGATAGAGTGCACTTTCAGAAAGAAGTAAAGATAAACACTATTACAGAGCTTTGCACATTTAGCTAAGAAGAAACATAGTTTGTCACAAAACTGCATTAATTTTGTAGAGATAGAATAGGTAGAAAAATTCAGAGGAAGAGTCTGGTTCACATAAAAATTTGTGAAAATCCCTTTTAAAAGACTCCTTGGCAAATCTGAGACTTTGTACCTTTGTTAATGGCTGCAAGGAAGAAACTGGACACTGAATTGCCAATATGCTGGTGCTTGTTCATTAAAACATACTGAAGACTGGGTAATTCCTAAGTTGCTATTAGCATCCCTGAAGGATCCTTGCATCTAAACCTCAGTGAAAAATACAAGTATGAAATGTAAAAAATGTTGAGGTATGAGACCTGAGAGCTGCAAAGAGCTTCCAGGAAAATCCCATACCAAAAGCCTTTTGAATTGCCTAGTCCCTTCCAGTACAGTTCATTGTCTGCAGGTTGTGAGGCTTGGGGCAAGTAGTAATGAAGCCACTGGCGATGTATCGCTGCTTTATAAAAGCAGAAAGGGGATAGCTGTAGTTAAAAAAGGCTATGAAGTTATCTGCAAAGTATAACACTATTTGCAGTAATTATTCCGTACTAAACAATTCCATTCAGATATTCAGAAAAATATCTGCAGCTGGACTTTCCTCCCACAATCACCCTGGCTAATTAATTAACTGCAATTCTTCTGTTATTCAGTCAAACATTTTGAATAAAGGGAATCAGTGAATCATTTGTATAGCAAAAGCAATGCAGTAGCTGACTGTCTGTGCACTTGGCATATAGGAATGAAGCCAGCATTAAAATAAAAAACAATGCTTAATTTATTACATTCCTGGAATTCTTCAGTAACAGATAGATTCATTCATAGTATTTAGACGTCTGAAACTACAGTGTCATGAGACATCAGCTCCATTATATATTGTAAATTATCATAAGTCACAAGTTAATAGTGCAATCAAGAGAAACATAAAAAAATCTGCATCTCCATAGATTACTCTCATGAGAGAAAAACAAATTAGATAAGTTCAGATGAGTTAGACAGAAGTAAATTTATAATAATAATTCATCACCTACCTTTTCCAATTTAGATGCTAAAGAAAAGAAATTAAATTATGCTAGAAGAGTAGTTAAGTGCTTTTTGGGCAGAAAGAAGGCACCATCCGTGAGCAAAACCTTCCCAAAGGAAACTTACTAACAAAAAAACCCCAAAAACAAACCCAGAACATTTCTCACCCAATTCTTTCATATAGTCATCAAAATTTTCGCTGGAGACGAGTTTCCAGGTTCCCACAAATCGGTTACACATCGTACAGGTTTTGTGAGGCGCTGGTCCTGCAGAGAGGCTGTGGCCACAACAGCTCTTGGTGGCAGTCAGAGAGATTGCGTGCCCAACTCAGATTCAGTGGTCTCCCTTTAAAGAGGTCCGGTCCCTGTGGCAGTCGGGATGGCCAATAGGGGAGGCAGTACCAGGGCGAGACAATGTGCACCTTGTCCAAGGCAGCCGTGCCAGTACCAAGGCTCTGGGTGACGCCTGCCTTGGCTTCCTCCCCTGAATACACCAGGACACGAGGGGCACGTGGGGATGGGGACAGAACATTACCACTGCACCCGCAGAGCGGTCAGGGCACACTGCAGTGGGGTGTCAGCAACACAGAGACAAGCACAGGAGCACTGCATCCCTATGAAACCCAGCTCTGACTGTCCTCACAGTGTTATTCTCCTGCTGTCACCATATAGAATAGAAATCTGTAACAACCATCTCATCCAACTGCCTGACCAATCCGGGGCTGGCCAGAAGTTACAGCATGTTAAGCCATTGTCCAAATGCCTCTTAAACACTGACAGGCCTGGGGCTTTGACCACCTCTATAGGAAACCTGTTTCAGTGTATGACCACTCTCTAACTAAAGTGCTTCCTAATGACAAATCTGAACCTCCCTTGACACAGCTGTGACCCATTTCCACACATCTTATCCCTGGATACCAGGGAGGAGAGATCAGCACCTTCCTCTCCACTTCGCCTCCTCAGGAAGCTGTAGAGTGTTACCACTGTTGTCACCTGTGGGCTAGTCAGATAAATCAAAGCATGTGGATTTTGTGAAGGAACTGTCAAGAAGATGGTGTACAAAGTGGTTTGTGTTTTTTTTTTACTTTCATGATCCATCCTGGAAAGGGTCTGTATTTTTAATCATTTAAAGGCAGAACTGAGTTATACTGTTCTGTTTTCTCCCTTTGCATCACAGAAATGATCCCAAGCTGTTGGTTCTTCCCTGCACATATCCCAGACAGGATCACAAAAAGAAGAAGCAGCCAATATTCACTGGCTCGCTTTTACAACCAGGCATGTTCAGAAGATCAGTGTATCAGTGGAGATCAGCTCTTGTACTTCACAGGGGGATGGCATGAAAAGAGGCTGAGTCAAAGTCACTCGGTGAGAGGCAAGAAGCTTTGCTGACTTGGGAGGAGGGCATATTCTGTTCTCTTTTTGTCTTTCTGCACATGGATAGTTGGTCTGCCATAAGGTAAAGGGAAGACTTAAGCCAGCACAATCATATAAGGCATTGCATTCAGATATGCCAGATTTCCTCAGATTTCCCTGCTCCCATGAAGAGATGCCACGATCTCCTTGGGTCCATGTCTTGCTCATATTGGGAAGCCCTGAACTGGACCCAGCATTCAGCTGTGGCCTGATCAGTGCTGAGTAGAGGGGAAGGATAATCTCCCTCAACCTCCAACACTCCTAATGCAGCCCAGGACATCACTCACCCTTTGCTGCCAACGCATGTTCCTAGTTCATATTCAGCTTGGACCCCCAGAACATTTTATGCCAAGCCAAATTTGAAAGATGAAAAAATTGATTTTTCAACATTCAAAACTGTTTTTTTTTCTTAAAAGTCCACATTTAGAACTATTGCCTTATGGTTAGTAAAAAACAGACACAAAGAACAAATCCATAAACCACATGTGTATGGGACAGGCAGGAATTTAAAGCATTGTAATTCAAGACACCTCAAAATATCTGAAACTATTCAGTGCAAGACCACATCAGATGTAATTCTTTCCTTCCCCTTCCTAAACCATCTTCCTGGAGAAAGTTATTGCTTGGTACATGTAGAGGCTTCTTTCTGACTTGGGTGAACAATAGTTACCTGTTTGCCTTTTTTGTATGATTATCATTTCTGGGTTATGACCACCTATAAAGACTCTTCAGATCTACATTTTAAGGGCAGAGACACTGGGATTTTAGGTTGGGGGACGAAATTTCTTGTGTTTAGAGTTGAAAGAATGAGATGGAAATGATGGTGTGCCAAGGAGGGTGAGGTCTGGATCCTGACTTGAAAGCTGTCATAAGGAAGAAGGGGAACACACTGAAACACATAAATAATAGAGTCTGAGGAGTGAAATTATTGTAGTCTTTGGTTTATGTGGTGGTTGTGGAAAATAAGAGGGTCTTCAGTCACATATTTTGGTGGCATATGCAAAATGTTTTTAAACCCCTCAATCATAACATCAACAGGGGAAGCTGAACAGAACTTCCCTTGCTGCACAGGTCTAATGACAGTTCAGTGAGGGGAGCAAAAGTCTGAGTCACTGAAAATAAAAACATGGCAAAGAACTCTTTCTCTCCCACAGTAGGAAGCAGATGCTGTTATGTGTAATACGTAAGTAAATGTCAGTCTTTGAAGGTGTTGTCCAAAAAAACTCTTCTAAAAGCAGAGATGCATAATCTCACATTTTGCGTAAAGAATAGCTAGCTCTTTTGTCCCATCTCTGGAAATGAGAAAACTACTCCTAAATGAAACTATCCATTATTTCTCAAGAAATAATATGAAAATATTCTACCGTTGCTCCTCAGGCATTCTTTGTTCTTTTATTTAATTGTCTTATCCACATAAAGGCACTTTAACAAGAGAAGGCTGGTGCCTTTCGGAAATAAAAGATGACTGGGATGTTGTAAAATCAGACCCAAAGAAATTCAAGAAGAGCAAATTAGTCAGAATAGAACAGCTACATTGCAGTACCAGTAACCTTAAGAACAAAAGTAACAGAGAATTATTTATTCAGACAAAACCCCAGTCTTAAGCAGTCTCAAACAATGTTCACATTGCTACCATCTATCTCTTTGTCACTAAGAAAAATCAGTACTTTCATTTAAAGGACCTACAGTTTAGAAAGAACAAGAGCAGGGAATTATATCTCAGTAGAAACAGTTGTGGAAACCAATCTTTTCTTCAAGTTTAAAGGAGGAAAAGTGTCAAAGATTGTGAGTAGACATGAAAAAGAAGAGCCTTGATTCCCTTTTTTTTGCTTATGGTTGATGTAAAACAGGATTTGAAATCATTGAACTTGGAGATTGTGAAGCAGCACAGGAGATAAAGGTAAAACTTGATAGAAATAGAGAACTAAAAATTCAGAGACTATTTAGAAATAAAGATGCTATTTAAAGAAATACAGAAAGTAAATTTATGTGAATTTCTTTAAAGGAAATATGATCTGGGCAAATTCAGGGCCAAAAAAAGTCTAAACAGATTCCCAGGAGAGCAATGAAGAGAACAGAAATAGAAGGGGAGAACAGAGGTCAAAGAGGGACTTGCTGTGAGGACACCGAGGATGTTTTAGCATTGACTCTATGAAGCTGAAAGATCAACTCTGAACATGGGGCCATCAGCCTCCCTTTTCCCAGGGAGAGCTACATTGGAGGGTGCAAATAGCTTCTTGTCTCCTTAGCTAGAACATCCTACAAGACCAGAGTGGGACAGCTGGGCTGGGGGAATGAGTCCAGACTGCACCCCACACACAGGGCTTGACTGGCCAGGACACAGAAGTCCTTCAAGTTCTTTCCAGTGGAAACAAATAGTTAAAAGAAAAGAGAAAAACAACTGAAAGGTTAATGCTCAGAATAAGCCTTATAAGCCTTTCTTCATCTTTCTCCTGAGCTGCTAAAAATCTGTGGGTGTGAGTCACCTTTCCCCCTTGTCATCCAAGAAACCTGTAAAGGAGTAGTGAGTGAATATGGTAAGGGGCAGAGATCTCCTCCTCTCAGCATTCAAGGTGCCTGCTGCTATAAGTCTGCTGCCCATAGGTTTGTAGGGGTTTGGTGAAATCCTTCTTTGGCAGAAAGGAATGCTCTGGGGTGGTTACTGATTTTTGGAGAATAGTTCAGCTCGACAGAAGAGAGAGAGAGACCTGTGCTGCTCTGCAGGTAAGGACAAGACACTGATCTGACTTTAGCCCTTAGAAATGTGTGCTCTCACCTCCATCCAGGTCGGAGAGCACACACACCTTTTCTTGATAGAGAGGAATCACCTCTGTTTATTCAAGAAGTCACTAGACTGCTGCCTTTTTTAGACAATAATTTTGGCTTTCTTCAGAGAATAAATTCCAAACATGTTCATATTCTAAGAAAAGCATCACTAATACTTCATTATGGTGCTGTCCCTGTTCAAGTTTATAGACAGAATGTCACTTTATTGAAATTTCCAAAAATTGAAGTTTTAAGTGTCTTGATTCATTCACAAAGTTCAAAGTCATTCACCAGGTACCAAAATAAATGGTGATGCTTTTAGAAGAGATTACCCTTTTCTGAAATATTAGGCTGTGAATGTTACAACTGTAACTGCTGGCTGCATTAAGAATGCAAGTTTTCTGTAAAATATAATCTGCTATGTGAATATCGGAATATTGGAAATTTTACCTCTGGCAGAGTATTTCCAGATCTGTGGATGATAGAATATATTTAACTATGGGCTGATACTTAATGTCTATATGTAGTTTATTTAAGTGAATATTTCTGCTTCTTATAACCATCACTCTCATGTAGATTTTCTCCCACTAAACTGTAGTTGTATCTTAACTCCCATAAATAATTTTGGTTTTGTTAAGTGCTAAGTAGATTTAGTACTGTACATATGGGGTGCTCTGAAGCATTCTTCCTTCCCATATGCAACTGCTGTTCCCTAAGTTGACGAGATTTCACAAGCAATGAAGCCAAGGTTAAAACACAGGAGCTGTTTGTTCATGGCTTTTTTAACATTTTCTGCAGAATTTACTGGTAGTCTTTGGAATCGCTTTTAAATGGCTCCTCAGCTCATGTAGAATGTAAAAGTCCTTCCATTTCCCTCTCTGGTTGTATAAACAAGTGCAAAAACTTGGGAACAATCTGAGTTATGCAGAGGAAAGTTCAAGTGTGTGAGAGGTCTCTGCTGCTAGCAGTAGGGACTCAGCACCATCGCCTTTGACAGCTGACTTCAGGAATGTCAGGAATATGTGGAATTTGGTTCACAGATATTAATCGCTCAAGATACGGGCATTTCCCCATTTAGTAGTTAAGGCACACATTTTTATACTTATTGTCCAGGTTTTCCCAAGACATCTCGATTTTTTTTTTGTCCTCAATTTAAGCCCTCCCAGGTGTAGAAATCATGGCTTCTGTAGATGCAAAGTTTTGAAACAGGAGACCAGGCCTACGGGCAGTAAAAGATGGCAGTTCAAAAACAAGCAGAGCTGAAAACATGGTGTCCAAAGGGCTTTGCATCTGGAAAGGCTCATGTCCCCAAGACTGATCAAGCCTAATGGGCTAATAGAAAATGCATGTAGGTAATAAAGGACATTGTACCCATAGCAAGATCATACTGGCTTTTAGTAAACCTGTATATTTTTTAAGCTATGATTCTTAATTCAAGGCTTTTTGCCTATCTAGGACAAAATGAGATGCTCAAGACAGGCACATTGACAAAATAATCACAGGTGAAAGCTACAACAGCTATAATCTCACACTTGAGGTGGAAAAGGACAAGACCAAGCTGCTTCAAATAGTGTCTGGGTTTAAAATTGTCTGCATTTGTGCACAGAGGAGGTGCCTGGTACCCTGCTCATGTTTGGAAGCCAACACTGGGCATCTGCAGATCATTCTCCTCCCTGCCCCAGAAACAACCACCTCTGCTTGAAGCCGAGAAGAGCAGCCCTGTTCTTCTGCTGGCTGTGCACAGACTCCTTGCAGGGGGTAGCCCATACGCAGCACTCCCCAGATGATGTTTCTGTGTTCAGGTGTACATCTGCCACTGCCACACAAGTGCCACTCACTGGGCTGAGTGTGGTACTGGCTCCACACAGTGCTTTCCTGCACAGCACCCCTTCCCACACTGCATCCCCCCAAGCCCCTTTCTGACAAACTCCAGCATAAGCACACATTGTAGAAAGCAGAACATTTTATTGAATAGGCACAACAAATTAGACTAACTGCGTGTAACTGCTTTGGGATATATCTGAAAAAAGTACAGTTCTCTTTAAAACAGATTTGTGGGGTTTTTCTCCCTTGGTTAAGTTGTTTTAGTCCAGCTTTAAGCATTAGTCCTGTGTGAAGGTGGCTTCTTCATGCTTTTTCATAAACTCTTTTGCAGGAAACGTTATTCATGGTGCATTCCTGGAAAGAAAAGATAATTCAATCAGCTTTTAACTCTCACTAAATGTCTGTTAGTCAGAAGGTAGAGAATTACTTATCTATTGGGAACCAGTTTAAGAAAAATTTGCATTTCTCCTCCTCTAAAGCCAATTGCCAAAAGAGTGAAACTCAAGTTTTGAGAGCTTCAGCAACAGAGGTCTGAAAAACAAGCACAGGAGTGAAAGAATTTTCAAGAACTGCTCCAGTGACCCCCAGGAGATTTCTAATCTTTTCTTAAAAATCTCTAAAGAAGGCTCCTAGGACTTCTGTGGAGGCTGACTGGACTCAGGAGTTGGGCATTAACCTTTTCTTCTTCCACCTTTTGCAGCTGTGGCTTGTCTTCTTCACACACGTGCACACAACACACGCACACACAGAGAGCTTTCAGACTTGCAGCTGCTAGTGTCAGCCTCTGCATGTTAGGCTCTGTCCTCATCTATTTTTCTGTTAGATCAAACTCTGTTTTGTTCAATCTTTCTTAATGAAGTTATTAAAAACTATTTCTATTTCTTCTCCTCTGGTCTCTATCCAAAGAAATTTAAATATTGAATTTATGGATACATTATTTTTTCCCTAGGGGAGGGCAGAACTCTTCAGGAATTTTGTGTATGTGTATTGTTTTGCAGCATGTAGGAATCTCAGCTGCCTTTTATGAACATCTAGTCCTGTCCCAGATTCTTCAAAGTGTGTTTTCTAAAACTATAAAGCAGAGCTGGGAAGCCCCAGACTGTAGGTGGGCCTTACTGGCACCAAGTCAAGTACAATAGTCTCTGACCAGGTAAAACCAACCAACAGAGCTTGGACACATGTTTTCTTGCTCTAACATGATATTATTAACACAGTTGTTGGTGATGCATATCAGGATTCCCACAGATGGCTGTTAAGCCTCTGCTGAAGATGAACAGGAGTATTCTGCATCAGCCTAGAGTGGATGTATATAAGGTGGGCTTTGCTAGTGCTTCCTCTATACTGTCCAGGACTCAGAGATTCTGACATATAAAAGTTTCCCTCATAGGGATGTTGGGTTTTTCTTCCTACACTTTCCTAACCATGTCTTGCTATGGAGAACAGGCTCCTCCAGACCATTCCATAAATTTAAAAGCTTTTCAGATTTAACTTACAATCTAGACTCAATCAGAGAGATTTCTCACCAAGTGGACAGAGCCCTTTCAGATGCTTTCCCTCCCTGTGTTTGAATCCAAAGTCAACCAAACATGAATTCTGCACACTGAATTCAGTGATTAAGTAACAAAAATTAACTTACCACCACCAGGTTCCCATCCACCACTTTTCTCTTTATGATAGTCTCTTTTCCATCCCACTTCTGCACCTGGTTCAGCACACCGTTGTCTAGGGTTATGACATTCTACCAAAGCAAAGAAATAAAGCGTGGCTGTTTGATCAGGGTGCTCTGGTCTCAGGAGAAGGCTCCCCAGGTCCAAACAGCACTAAGCACAAAGCACCCACAGCAGTCTTACCTGTTGAGGCAGCATTTCTGCACTGGATGTCAAAATCACAACTCTGCCCTGCTGCTCGCACATCCCTTTTGAGAGATGTATTTGCAAAATGCCATTTCTGGACTCACCTTTGTTTTCCTGTCATCTGCTGTGGTCTCATCAAACTCTTCACCCAGCTTGAAAGAGATCTCTGTATTTTTGAAGGTACTTTCTGTTTTGATGGTGATCACATCACCATTGATGCTGATAGTTACATTAGGCTTGGCCACACCAGCCATCTTCCTGGTAGCAAACCCCACACCTGTAAATAAGACAGGGCATTATGAAATGTTTGTCTTTCCTCAATCTTTTTCTCTTATATGTTGGAGAAAAACCCCTCAGTGCTTTTTCCCCTATTGCTTTCTGATGGTTATTAATTCTATGTTACAGAGATTCTTTTGTAAAATCTCACTTGGAACTGCTATGGACCAAGCTGGGTGGGTTGATTTAAGGAAATTCTCTACCCTCTCATTGTCAAAATAGTAAAAGCAATATTTTGAAGACTGAGATTATTTTAATGCCAGGTATTTGCACATAGGCTTGTTCAGAATAACTTTTGTAGCTTGTACTCAAACTTGTATGCTAATTGTGTCTAAATGTAAATAAGCAGAAATATATGATGGTTTCTGAGCCACAAAAGCAGCAAAACAAACAAACAAGGAAAAAAAAGCAGGCACTTTTTATATTTACAAGTGGGTAGGTTGAATATAAGGAAACGATTAAGAAAGAGCTGGCAATGGTTATGTCCTGAGTAAAATCTGGAGTAAAGATTAAGAGTGCAAGAGTCTCTCTCCTTGAAAGCTGTCAGGATAAGTCACAGTAAGTATTTTACCCCTAAATATACAAATAACCCCTCAGCTTTTCAGCATGTACTAATTGAATCAGTGCAAGTTGCCCCCTGGTTCCTCCTCACTAACAGAATGTTAAAAACTTTTAAATCCCAATTTTAATTCTAAGCAAGAAGTCTACACCTTTAGAGAAGAGTGTTAGACATCAAATCTCTGCAAGTATCTGCATGAATCCATGCAATTGCCTTTGTTAATATTCACTGGAGGCAGCTACAGAGTTTCATTCAATAAAAGAGCCATGGCAATTAACTGGTGTCCTAATCCAGTAGCATTTTAAAGTTGTTTAGGTGTGTTGCTCATAGACATAAGGAAACTTGCTGCTTTCTAGCATTGCACTGATTTGTGTGTCCAAGGATAAAAGCTAATCCACACTAAATATTGCAGTGATGTGTTTGACTTCCATTTATAACACTACTAATAAGGCATGCCTAGATTTGGCTTACATGAAATGATTCCTATCAATCAAAGTTTTTCTGCTTTATAGGAATTTAACATCACTAATTGAAACAGAGAAGTTCTCCAGTTTAAGACTACTTGATCAAAATAGTGGATTCAACCCCCCTTGATAAACAGCACAGCCAGAAAAAGCAAGTAAAGAATAAAGTTTAAAACTGGCATTCCTTCCCCATTCCAGATACAAGAAGTTGAAATAACAATTCTCACCCAGTTCTTTCATATAGTCCTCAAAGTTTTCACTAGAAAGGAGCTTCCAGGTGCCCACAAAGTGGTCGCACATTTTGTCAGGCTAGAAGGATGCCTTCCACAGGTTCAAACAGAAATGCAGGACAGGAGAATATTATGAGCTCCAGGAGAAGAGCACTTATCTTTAAAAGGGAGCCGTGGCCACATGATGCTCTGGGATGACCAATGAAGAGGGAGCCCCAGTGCCCAGTGTTTTTCTTCCTCCCCTGCCCCTCCTTTGCCAGTAGGTCATAGTGCTATTATTCATATGCCCTTACTAGCACAAAGATCACTGTCTTGTTTTTATTTAATTATTTTTGTCATTCAAAAACACTCTACCTTAAAGGCAAATAATTAA
Source organism: Edolisoma coerulescens (assembly GCA_013397115.1). Lineage (NCBI taxonomy): Eukaryota > Metazoa > Chordata > Aves > Passeriformes > Campephagidae > Edolisoma > Edolisoma coerulescens. The sequence goes on along the minus strand of VWZW01007323.1, from coordinate 31,921 downwards.
ATCAAATTACCTTTCAGAATACAAAGGTAGGCTTGAGCACAACCCCCAGAGAAAAATTAATGTTCTCTCCCATACTCTTTCATTTCAGTCCTCTATATCAAATGGACACAGCTCAACTCCTAGACTTTCAGATTCAAAAGGCTCATTGGGATCATTTAGCTTGCTTTCAGCACCCCTGCAATCAGAAATTTCCTCTAGAGAAATACAGAATTGCAGGAAGAAGTGGATTTGGAGCACAAAGAGAGAATGCTGGAGTTATAGAAGGCTAAAGCAATAAAATTGCTTCCTTGATTGGGATCTCCTTGTCCTTGCACCACCTGAATCAATTGAAGAATAGGTCTTTAATATGCTTTTATGTAATGGAGAGGTGATATGGGGTTCTGTGAGAAGAAAAGTAACAAGAGAGGATTTCTGTCCCTTTTACTCCCATGCTTTCTGAAGAACTATGTCCCAATGACTAACATTTTGAGTAGTTATAGCATAAAGCTGGGTTCTGGTATCGACCCACCAAAGGTCCCTGGACACTTTGTTTCTTTTCTCTTTGTGCTGTTCAGGCATCAATTTGTTTGAGTCAAGTTGTGTACAGGCCTGACATAATGGGCCCATCGTGACCGATCCTCTAAGCCCTGTCATACTTCAGTTCACAAAACACTATCAGAAAGCAGTTGAGCAAGTTCTTAGACCTTCCTTTGTCTGTAATGTGCTATTCCAATGGCAAAAAGCAGCTAATGAGTGCATAGTCCAGCCCCTGCAATTCTCTTTATGTGGATTTCCAGGAATTACTCTGCTGGTTGCTAGGCATCAAGTATTGTGGACCACATATTTTTCTACTTGTTGTCTTCATAAGTAACAATGCTATGGAAGAGTTATTTATATAGGATTGCAAGATCCTAGAGATATTTGTTAGGGAAGGGAAGTGAGGAGGTCTCCAGTGCATCCTTCCACTCAGGCAGGGTCACCTCTGAGCCGACATCAGGCTGCTTAGAGCTGTACCCTTTTGTGGATCAGAAAACCCCAAGGATGGAGCCAGCAGTTTCCCCAGGCAACACACACCCCTGCCCAGCTGTGCCAAGGGGGAAAGGGTCTCCCTATCTTCTCTCTGAACCTCTCTACTTTCAGCTTTTATTCATAATTTCTCATCCCCCCACCAGTCACTGCCTGGCTCCAACTCCTTGGTCATCTTGCCACGGGTGCTGAGGGCTGTTTGTAAGCACTCCCAAAGCTCAGCCAGGATGAACCACCTCAGTGTCAGAGCCTCTTCTCACAGGACAAGTGATCCAGACCCCTGAGGATCCTGTGGGTCCTCTGTTGAATGCACTCCCAAACTGGATGGTACTCTGGATACAGCCTGATGAGTGCTGAGATAAGGGGAATAATCACTTCCACCAACCTACTGGCTGTACTTCTGAACATCCAGCCAAGGACGTTTTTGACCTTTCTGCTGTCAGATCTCAGCTCACTGCCCACCGGGACCCTGAGGGCCTTTTCTGCAGGGCTTCTCCCTAGGCAGTGTGTCCCCAGCCTGGATTGCTCTGAGAGTTGAGTGTGCTTGTACATGTATAATTAGTTACTCCCTTGTGCCTTTAAGATGTCAGTCTGTGGGGACTAGAATAGCTAATCTTAGATTTGTCTTATTCTTTTAAAAATTTTTTTTTGCATATTCACTGTCTTTGGCTTCATCTCAAAATAAATAAAACTATATTCTAATTATGAAGTGGCTGGTGCCTTTCCTAGTTGGTTTTCTCAGAGTGTGACATGTTCAAATGTTCTTTAAAAGGAAATTCTGAGGGTCCTTCAAGTTTGTGTCATTATCTTGAGGTATTTTTACTTCAGATTATTGGCTTGAGGAACTCTGTACTGTGTGTGAGCGGATGGTAGGAACATAAAAACTCAAATCCAGCAATAAAATAATGAGAACTGAAAGTACCAGGTGAGAATTGCTGCAGTGGCCCAGACAGAAAGGCTGCAATGTGGATGAAATCAGTTCCTGTTCATACGTTTCTTGCCTTTTGGGAACTGTTCTGTGTGTGGCTTACTACAACCAGCATTCATTTCTTTGGAGGGGAAACAGGGCTTTTATATTCAAAACTACAGTCAGGGAGAGGCAACTGGCCTTCCTTTGGTGTTAACAGCTGTCTGCAATGCTTGTGATATTGGAAGAGTTTTTGGGGAGAGTCGAAGCACCCTTCCGTGCAAATCAATTCGGAGCAGACAAGGGCACCCTCCCCAGGTAGTCAATTACTTGCACTTATTTAAAGTGAATCTGAGCTATTTGTAGATATCTTGCAAACGTGATGACTCAAAAATGCAAGAAGACAGCCAGCTTGTGGCTTGACTTGCATGTTTGCTTCAAAGCCAGCAGCTATCTGGGAGCACGCTTATGGCTCTCTATTGGAAAGTATCCTAGCAATGGTATCCTTTCCCTCGGGAGAGACTTCCTGTAACAAGAGAAACTTGTGGCACTGATGTCATCTAATACAAATCATGCCTGCTCTCTGGGGCAAATATATACAGCCTCCTGATAAAGACTGGAGTTTTTAATGGCCATAAAGAAATGGGTGAGGCTTCTGAGCCTGGAAGATGAAGCAAGTGATTCATGTCACTTGCAGAAGTGCCTTGACAGCAAGAGCTGGGCAATCTGGCTAAACAGCCCTGTGGTTATTGACACTGATGTGATCTAACACAATCAAAAACAAGGGCATCCTCAAAAGTGTAGAAACCTCCTTCAAAATAACCAGAAATTTTGAAGAAACCACACCAGGTAAGAGGTAAACCTAGAAAAGGAAGCTGGTGAGGGTCCAGTACAGGAAATGCTGACAAAGAAAATTCCTCCCTTAATCCTGATATGATCTGAGGCAGCTCCAGTCTGCAAATAACAATGATGCACTGTCTGCAATGTGCTCTTGGGGTGCTGTGGCATTTGAGGATAGCTCCTGACACAGGATATGCAGAAGTGATCGCAGATCACAGAATTCTGTGCTTCTATGAAGTGGAATAGCAAAGCAGCAGCTGTGCAGGGGAAATCAGTAGATGGGAAGGTAGCAATGATGGGTTAAATCTTGCTCTGTGAGTCAGACCAAAGGTGGAGATCTACTTGAGATAAACTGCTTTTTACAAAAATAAGCACAATAGTAATCTCCCTTTGGCTCTTTCGGGCTTGCAGGAGCAACGACACTCTTCCACTAGAGTACATGAGAAAGAGGATGTTTATTCCTGTAGTGAAGATCTGCCACTTAGGAGACCATTTGTGCTAAAGGCCTAAACCTTTAAATAAAGTGCTAAACCTTCCCTGGCACTTTATGTAAGTTTGGAATTATCAAAGTAAAAACACATCTTTCTCTTGAATGTGGAAACATAAGTTAACAGTTATGACTGCCCAAATGGAGGCTTCTTTCTCAAGTTCCACCTCGCCCCAGAAGGGCAACAGAGCACAACTCCTTTGAGTGCTCTGGCTATTGAACTGGTGACTACCAATGAGCAGCAGTGTATTGTGCTTATGCACTTGTCTCACTCTTTGAATCAAAAATTGGCATGAAAAGACATCCGTGCTCAATTCCACACCTGATGACACTGATAATGACCTCTACTGAACACTTCCTCAAAAGGAACATGGCCTCTATATGGGGTTATTACTGGCACAGGTGGCAATATTCATTGTAAGAAGAAATACGTACTCTTGGCAAAGCTATAACAACGGAGATTTTTCCTTAGGCAGGGAGGGAACTGTGGCTTTGATGCAAGCTTCTTGTTCAGGCACAATAACACCTATTGAGAAGATGGGCTATAACAGCCCTCATGTTAGGAAGGAGGAACCATATCACACTGTCTGGTACTCCCGCAACTTAGACAAAGCAAAAACCTTTTTTAATGCTTGTCTGGCTGGGTGCCAGACTGGGGATTTGTTCTAAGGCCCCAGGGTAGCTACAAGAAAGGTGATCTAATGCTGGAGCAGACAGGAATAGGTAAAGGAATGACATCTCTGCTCACAAAGTTGCCACTTTCGTTTCTGGTTAACATTTGAAACAGGTGAATTGCCTTGGACTTCTGCTTAGGAAGCTCAGGAAAAGGTATAACTAGAGCTTCACTAATTATGTGAGGCACTAACTTTGCAAAACACTGGCTTCAGTTGGTTTGAAAGTTCAAGAGGCCAATTTGTTTTCAGTGGTATTTTTCTCTCTCGGGGAAGGAGGTGAGCAGGAGAAACAGCGGGTCCTTTTTCCTGTGCTCAGTCCCCAGCACCAAACTGATGCTCCCCCACTTGGGATTGTGGCTTCAGAGCTCACTCAGAACTGAGGGTACTATTGCAAATGGTCACTTTTGTTGAAGGAATCAGATTTGCCAGCAACAAGAGATCTGCTGTTTCCTTGAGTGGATATTGGCACCACTCTACCCAGTCACACTGCTGGGCCGTGACATTTGGAGACCTCAGGCTGGTGCACCCCAGCACCTGATTTTTTACTTTTTGTGATTCTGGGTTCTTTTATTTCCTCCTGAACTTTAGCCCAACCAGTGAATCTCCACATCCTTAAAGAGGTTTCCAATATCTGAAAGCAGGCTCATGAAAATTAAAATGTTTAAAAGGTGTTTCTGAAACACTAAGCTAAGTTTGTAGTAAAGCTTTTAAGAACAGAAATGAAATCTCATAACTCTGAGGCATACTAAGATCAAGCCCCAAACAAAACCCAGTGGTTGACTCCATTAACTTGCAATTAAAATATGCATAATTACATTTTCTGAACTTGCTTTAAGAAAAAAATGCAGGATGGGAACAGCAAGCCTCTGGACCCTTGCGTTCTCCTGAGAGACAGCTGAGATTCTGACTTTTCTCTGCAGATGGCATGGCAATAATATATGCTCTCAAACGTCTGTGGCTCATACCAGGGGACTGCTGTTCCTGAGGAAAACCTGGACTTCTCATACTCTCCTCTAATATGTATGTCCCTCATTCCTGGAGCAAGGCAGTTGGCAGTGTGAATGCTGTGAATTGCAGGGAGTGGGTTAAAAGGAATATCAGAATATCAGAAAAGTAAGAAAGGAGGAGTATTTGCATATTGGGTTTGCTGTTTTATTTCATTGCAATGAGAAGAAATGTAGGTACACTAGCTCCTACAGGCATGCAGGTGATGGGCTTCCAAAACATAACGTGGACATTTCTGTATAGGGTATTTGAAATGTCAGAGTTCCACCTCATATATGCTGTATTCACCAAATGCCATAGGGGGATTAGTGATAAATTGAACTTCATGATTTATGAAGGTTTCTATGAGAGAAGATCTTGATTTGCTGGCTATAATGTAGGTACTGCAGGTGCTGCGTGTTTCTAACCACCTACAGATTTCCCTGACCTAAAGAACAAGTTTAAGGTTGTCTAAAGTTTCTGGTGTTCAAATCTGTCCAACTTTTTTGTACCTATGGTACAAGTCTTGCATCTAATATCAGGGCTTCTCCTCTTGAGGGTGTATGATGAAAGTCTGCCTTTTTCTGAATCCTGCTTTGTCTTGTCCATTGACTTACCTCAGAGAACATTGCTGTTCTTCCCCTCTACCTTCCCCCTACCCCACAATTAAAAAGGTGTTTTTCTTTTCTTACTTCTTTATCCCTAAATGTCACTCTAAATTTAGGTATTGCAGCAGAGTTGCAAATGAAGAAAGTAGTATGTTTCCCAAAGCACTTTTGGGTTTCTTCTAGCAATTTGAAGACTTGCTAGAAGACTAGACTTGCTAATAACATTCTGAAAATCCCTTTGTAGTCCTTTCCCAGATGCTCTTCTGAATTATCCCAGATCATCCAGCTGAAACCCTCTCTTGAAGCCTCTATCTGAACAAAGCAGTAAGACTGTTGGTTACATCTAGTCTGGGACTGCCCAAGAGGACTCCACCCCAGCTCTGCCTTGTTACTGCAGCTCATACAATACCACCTGTCTCATTTCCATACAGATCTGCATTTAGAAACCTTCCACTGTTTTGTTTGTTTCTTTTTAAACATTTTTAATCAAGCTGAGGAAAAAAAATCTTAAAATAGGGATGAGAGACTAGTGCATATTGGTAGCATGTAATATCTTGTAAATTGAAGCTATTCTGATCAGTGGTTGTCCTTCTGTTAACAGCTGCCCTCCTGTGAAGCAAGAGCCCTTCCAGAATGTCACTTGTTTCCAAGACAGCAGAGAAAGAATACAGTGTAAGAGCAATATTTCAACAAGGCTAAAAAGACCCTGTACAAAACATTTAAAATCTGCTGAACCTGAACTTGGTAAAATATATATGGATTTGGCAGCCTTGTTTATGCAAGTCTTCTTTCTGCATGCTGCAGTTTCTGGCTTCCTATGCTTTCAATCTGACAGCTTGCTTTGAAACTTTCACTGAACTCCTCCTTCTATTTGCCAGAAAGCTATCTGTTATTACAGACGCATTTGGATCACAACCAGAGACCTAGTGCTCTATGTAAAGGAAAGTAAAAAAAAGCCAAGTATGAAATGCCCTTCACAGGTGAAGCCTTCCGGAGCCCTCTCCCTGCAGCGTGGTGAGGAGCTGGTGGGTGTGAGGGCTGGCAGCTCTCTGGCTCTCTGCAGCAGATCTCTAATCCTCTGCAGCTGGCTGCTGCCCCCGGGCGCTGCCAGCCCGAGGGAGGGAGAAGGAGCCAGCAGCTCCTGCCCAGCCACTGACCTTGCCTGGGCCAGTGGCCTCTTCCAGCTGCCTTCACTGCAGCCTCGCTGCTGGATTTCACTGTCACTGACAATCTTGTTTCATCTCATCTTGTTCTGGATATAAGAGATTGGGAATCAAAAGGATCTCTGAGGAAAGAAATGCTAAGGTTTTCTAAAGCAATCCATCATTCCTGCCCTTCCCGCTCTGGACAGCTGTCTTGCCAGGAACTCGTCAATGTTGTTTGTGTTCGACATGTAAAAAACTCACATCACATTGCCAATAAGGGAGTGTCTGTAAAATGCATTGCTTAAGGTAGTAATGCAGATCCGTGTTTAGGATGCTGTGGAGGGGCTGGAAGCGCAGGGCAGCTTGCACATGGAGGATGGAGTTTGTTACCCTCTGTGCTGCATCCCTCCCAACACCATCTTCAGCAGATGTGGGCAAGGAATGTCCCTACAGCTCTTTTGCCCAAATCCCTAACTGTACTCAAGCCTTACTTTTGGTACACAGAGTCTTTAAATCTGCTACCCTGAAGCACAAAAATTACTTTAAAATGCTCTCTGCCTTCTACTTTTTCCCCTCTAGAGGATTCCATCACAGCTGGCAGGCACAACAAATTGTAGGTCTCTATTGGAGATGCATGGCATGAGGCTGGGTGCACGCTCTTTTTTAACAGATACTGTTTCTTCCTCAGCCCCCACAGGCATGGGTTCCTCATTCTCTGGTATCATTTTAGTCTTGCAGACAAATTGTTTAAGCTGAGCATAACTTAATTGCTTTTATGGTCTGATATGGCTTTAGGTTGTACATATCTCTGTTCTGACAGTATTTTCTGCATTAGCTTTGTTGATGTAGCTTCTCGTAAGCCAACACTAACTTGCTGAAATTGTATTGAAGTATCTGAAAATCTCTTCTGTCATTTTTAGTTTAGTGCCTGGCTTATTGCTCCTTCAAACTTCTCGCCCAGTCATTGGCACCATCCCCAAGTCTTCTGTGAAGAAGCCCCCTGCCCAAGAAAGCTGATACATTGAGTGTGCTAGAGGGAGGTGGGGTATGCAGGCTTGAATTCCCTTGGCCTGAAGTGGCTACTGAAGCCACATCTCCTGATACTCAGAGCGTGGGAGATAGGGAAGTTTGTTCAGCTGTTCTAGTTACTTATAGTTGTTATATAGTTCTTTCTCTGCCTGTATAACAGCTCACAGAATCACAGATCACACAATCATTTAGGTTGGAAAAGAAGTCCAAGATCATTGAGTCCAACCTTTGATCTCTGCTTAGACCATAGCACTAAGTGCCATGTCCAGTTGTTTCTTGAACATTTTTCCAGGGATATTGACTCCACCACCTCCCTGGGCAGTCCATTCCAATGTTTATCAACCCTTTCTGTGAAGAAAATTTTCCTGATGTCGAAGCTGAACCTCCCAAGGTGCAGATTGAGGCCATGTCCACTTGTCTGGTCGCCAGTTGCTTGGGAGAAGAGATTGACCCCCACCTTGCTACAACCTCCTTTCAGGTATTTGAAGAGGGTGATAAAGTCATCCCTGAGCCTCCTTTTCTCCAGGCTAAACACCCCCAGCTCCCTCAGCTGCTCCTCATAGGACTTAAACTCCAGCCCCTTCCCCAGCTCCACTGTCCTTCTCTGGACATGCTCCAGCACCTCAGTGTCCTTGCTGTGAGGGGCCCAAAACTGAACACAGCACCTGAAGTGTGGCCTTACTGCTGTCCAGTATAGGTCACTGCCCTGATCTTGCTGGCCACACTATTGCTGATACAGGCCATTGGCCTTCTTGGCCACCTGGGCACTGCTGGCTCATGTTCAGTTGCTATTGACCAGCACCTCCAGGGCCCTTTCCACTGGACTGCTTTCCTGCCGTTTTTCCCCCAGCCTGTAATGCTGCATGGGGTTGTTGTAACCAATGTGCAGCACCTGATACTTTGCCTTGTTGAACCTCATACCTTTGGCCTCAGGCCATCAATCCAAGTTCAGGCTAAGACTGAATTTTTAGCTGCAAACCTAGCAGATTACATGGCTTGGTTCCTTGATTACCATGATACCTACTTAGGCTGAACTCTTTATGTCTTCAGAAAGGGTGAGAAATAATTTTTACTATCTCACCCCCTATAGAAACAGACATTTTCTGAAGTGGAAACAGCATGATGCCCTTTTTGTCCTGCCTAACAACTATTTCTCAGACAACACGGCGTTAAGCATTTTTTCCCATTAGCAATAAAAGAACTTGATTGCAAAACACAATGTTGGAGAGTCAAGCCAGAGTTTTATTTGCCAGTTCCAGCAAGTGTCTAGTAGGATAATGATCAGACTTAGACTACCTGCTGCTAGTCAGAAGGTGTGCAATTTGGGACAGTTCTGAAGCTACTGTGTCTTGCAGTCCATACTGACACATCTAAGAAAACTCCTACCACCTCTCTGATTCCGTAGCGTGAGTGGTGGTGCACAGCTGTCATGTGCTTGGAAGTGCTTAGCTGCAACTAAGCCAGCAAACTAGTCCAGGTCAACATGCTGGCTCATTCTTGGGTGAGCATGGCTCTCTATAACCAAACAACTCAAGTCAGTTGGCACCACAAAAACACTATGTGCCTAACATGATCTAATCTAGCCGCATAACATCTTCTGCTCTGTGAAGCAGAAAATATTGGAGACTGCTTTCTCAACTGGTACAGCAAATTACCCATATGTTTCCTGAACATTTGCTGGTACAGAACCTGACTATGGTAACTGTTTGAAAAAAAATTTTTCTGTTTGGTAGCTAGTTCTAGGATCAAAGCAGAAGAGGCTTAACCCAGTATCCTCACTGGCACTTGAAAGTGCTGTTCACAGAATCAGAGAATCACAGAATATCCTGAGTTGGAAGGTATCCACAAGGATCATTGAGTCCAACTCCTGGCCCTGCACAGAACATCCCCAGGAGTCACTCCATGTGCCTGACAGCATTGTCCAAACGCTTCCCGAACTGTGTCAGGCTTGGTGCTGTGACCCTAGAGATCCTGTTCCAGTGCCCAAACACCCTCTGGGTGAAAAACCTTTTTCTAATATCCAACCTAAACCTCCCCTGACATAGCTCCAGGGCATTCTCTCGGGTCCTGTCACTGGTCATTAGACAGAAGAGATCAATGTCTTCCCCTCCTCTTCCCTTCACAAGGAAGTTGAACACTGCAATGAGGTCTCCCCTCTGTCTCCTCCAGCCCGAACAGACCAAGTGACCTCAGCCACTCCTCATTTGGCTTCCCCTCCAGACCCTTCACCATCTTTGTTGCTCTCCTTTGGATGCTCTCTAATTCCATACTGGTTTGTTTTTATATTGTGGTGCCCGAAACTGCCCACAGTACTTGAGGTGAGGCTGCCCCAGTGCAGAGCAGAGTGGGACAATCCCCTCCCTTGCCTGGCTGGTGATGCTGTGCCTGATGCACCCCAGGACACGGCTGACCCTCCTGTTTCAAAGTCATTGGGATGAGGCTGTAAGTAAAGTCTTATCCAGAGGGGACCTGTATCTTTCATATATAGTTGGGCAAGTGTGGAATCTAGATTAAAATTCCTGCATTCATAATCAATCTGAGTAAGTCAGAAGAGGTGGCCTTTGGATTCACATTTACTTAAGTTGAAATTTGGAATATTTCCTCACTTTCTAGTGTATATGACAAAACCCAGTGTATTAAATATATCAATACTTTAGGTTAGCAGAGCATTATTTTAAAGTTATATAATTAACACCATCTTGATTAGTTTCTACTTAAGTGTTCAAGAAAAAATGTGGATGTGGCGTTTGGGGAAATGGCTTAGTGGTGAACATGGTGGTGCCGAGTTAACACTTGGTCTTCATGATCTTGTATGTCTTTTCCAACCTTAACGATTCTATGATTCTGTGATCCTACTTGCACCATATTTCTATTGTGAAGATAAATGCAAGATTATTAACATTGCATACTAAAAGAACAATTTAATTCTAAAAAAATCATTTCATGTCATATTGGAGATAAACAGAGTCCAGGTCTGCAAGCACACACACCAGGATCATTCCAGATTAAAGGTTTGCTTAACACATAAGAAGAGAAAATGACTTTTACTTACTTGAGTCTGCAGTGATGTCAGCCAGCTGAAGTCTCAAAATTGAATATTGCTTGAATGACTGAAATAATCTGTGGAAACACCTTACTGAGTGCTTTTGTGCAACAACCACCAAGAGCTGTTACCAACTACATAATTTAGTCTTCATACTGAAGTGGCAATTTTCCTATTCATTCTCGGAGAGTGTCAAGTGCAACCAGAATACTTCCATCTCAGATTTTTCTTTAGTGCATTTCAGAGGCCAGCTGATCTGCCTCCTGCCTCACCTTTCATCTTCAAATTTGATTGTGTTGTTCAAAGCAACATGTTTGAACAGGAAAAGTTATGTTTCACATTGATAGAAAACATTAATTATGTAGAATGAACTAAATATCTTTGGATTGTTTGAATTAGTACTATTCAAGGTCACAGTCACTCAAATATCTGTGGCTGGATGGCCAAATTTTCAATATGTTTTTAGGCAAGAGGATGGTCTGTGTTTGGGCAACCTGCTGTAAATTAATACCTAACAAGTCTTCTGCAGAAAGCATGTCCCTCACACTTCAAAACCTAGTTTCAGCTGCCTGTCATGCTACACCACTAATGAGCCCCTTTGGAGGGCAGAAAGTACATAAGATATTTTCTCTTCTCCTTTTCTTTCCTCTATTCCACAAAGCAGCCAGGCAAAATCTTTCTCTTTAAAAAAAAAAAGAGCAGTTGTTGAGCTTGAGATGTGTCTGTCTATGATCATCTGCAACCTGCTTCACGGTGTGAACAAGAGGGCCAGAGTGCTGCCAGGAACCAGAGTGCTCTGAGAGGAAAGTGCCTCTCTTTCTCCTAAATTAGGGCTTGTTAATGCCATCAAGATGAATGGAAAGGCAGCCACTGATTCCACAGAGCTACATCAATGAGATGGATGAAAACTGGGTTATTTGTTTCTCAGTCAAACTGTGAAAAGGCAAAGGCAAAGCAGAAGAGAATAGTTGCACTATTTATTCCTCTCTGTGTATATAACTTTTCATGCTATAAAGTTGCTTATACTTTTTAAAGTTGCTTACACTTCCTAGTCTTCAAACTCAAGCCCTTGCATTTTGGAGCGTTTGTCTTTGCTGCCTCTCCTCAGGCCCAAATATTCACATCTCTCTTTCAAGTATTGGTGATTTTTTTCCTCCTTTCACCTGCCTATCAAACGAGAAACCTAACTGGGTGAACATATGAAGGTGGATAAAGGCAAGGCAAGGCTCCTGAGCGTTGTTATTTTTTTTTCTTAACAGAATGGTAAAATCAAGCCTTTTACAAATTTGGTGTAACATGTGAGA
>VWZW01007323.1:1331-19745 GCA_013397115.1 Edolisoma coerulescens | reverse complement strand
ACGGAGTGTTCCACAGCCGAACACTTTAGCAAGCCGCAAGCTCGCCCCCCGAGCGGCACAGTGAGCCCAGCGGCAGTAACATTTCCTCTAAAATCAAATAACTTTATTCCTTTTCCTGACTCTATAGAATTCTTTTACTATAGGTGAGGAAGCAGCAACTTCTCTTCTCAGGAAAAACCTGAAAATCAGGTTAGGTTTCTGGGGCATGAGAGTAAAAGAAATATCACAGATTTGTTCACCTCACCAAGGACAAGTACATGGAGGAAGGTAAGTGTTTCCAGCTATAGGGACTAAGCAAATCACGCACACCTTTTTCCTTTCCCTGAAAAACTATTTCTAAAGCACAAGAAAGAATGTTCTTACTCCTTACATTTTATAATGCAATGATTTTTGGGGATTATCCAGGGATTTACTTCAAAGCACTGTTTAGTTTCTGGTATCTGGAAAAGACAAGCTACTTGCTTGTGCCTAACATTCTTACTGGAAGCTGTGTGCTGTGATATTGCTGCAATAAACCAGCAAGTATAAAAGAGTCTCACGATCAAATTGAACTCCAAGGTCAATCCCCAAGAATATTTGGACTTTTAAAGTAATTCAATTCTCAAAACACGGAAATAAATGTCACTCTATTTCCGCATGTCTCAGTATCAGAGTAGTACCATGTGCCTGCAAACCAGAAGGAGTTGTTGGCTTGGATCTTCAGCTTCAGCTGTGATAAGTAAAGGCAGATAACTTTAATTCAGTCATAAGGCTGTAATTTGCTGAGCTGCAGTAGAGGCAATTCACCAGCTATTCTGTGGCCAACAAGAGAACAATCTGTACTTGGACTATGTCCTTGCGGCCCGAGCCTATGTCAAATAGAGGATTTAACCGTAAATGTTGGTAAAGAAAATCTTAATAATTTCATATTTTATGACTGCTGAGGTTTGGCTGATATCCTGGATGAGAGTGTCCTGGATAAGTGTGGATGTCTAGAAAACGGGTATCTGTAACAAAGCAAATCACCTTGGATTCTTCTTTATACACAGCAGAGTTCAGAAACTCACTGACAAATTGCCAATTTGAGCAATTGGTTTTCATTAACAGCAGCGGAGAACGAGTATAGGGAGTAGCCCAAATATCACAGTGGCAAGGCAGAGGAAAACCGTCAGCGTGGGCACAACGCGGGGCCCTCCCCCAGCAAACAAATGACCTCAGGAGAACCTGGCGCTAGGCACCGCAACAGTTTATATAGTCTCTGGCTTGGCTCGTGATTGGTCAGTTCACTTTCAATCCTTCATTTGCATGTTCGATATGATTGGCTCGTGCCGTGGCTCATTCCCGACCAACCATTTCTCTAGGGGATGATTCTATTGGTTGTTCTCTTTGTCCAAGCCACCCTTCCCGTAGTGACGTATGGAGTGATGTCATGTATTTGGTGATGCGGCCGTGTCAATCGTAGAACCTTCGGGAGCTTCCAGCTCTACCAATGAATCCCGTGCACTTTCCAACACAGATACCCCAAAACACCCCTCCCCACATCAATTAATCCTTTACAGAACTTTTAATTAGTTAATCATTCTTAAAGTTATTCTGACAAGTTAACTTAGAGTGTAAATTCATTAACTTTACTACATAACTTACTAACTTATTTAAACCTTTATCGAAGACCGAAACACTGATGACACAATGGTGCCTTATAGAGTACAAATGCATTCCTTTTTAGGTCATTGGCTATGCTAGAATACTTTGTCAATTGTGTTAATATATTGTAAAAATAAGCAAGAGTGCTCCTATGTGAAGCTCTGTAACTTCATTTCAAAACCTAAGATGAGGTACATTCTACATGATGACAACAATGATGAGAGTTGGATGCACTCAAGGTTTTCAACCATTTGCATTAACTGAACCTGAGCAGTTGAGGATTATAAAATTATGCTTGTCCCTGTCCCTAGTAATTAGTGTTTTTCTCTTGAATTAGAATCTAGATGACCACTACGTGTAATTTTCCACTCATACTTTGAAACAGTGGCCAGCATTCCATCTTCTGTGTATAGACCTGTAAATCGTTTCCTTGACCTTCAAGGTCTTCTCTTTGTCATTGTAATTCTAATATCCAAATGACATCTTGGTCCTAACTGCTGCTTTGTATCCCTGTAATCATCAGGGAGCTAATAAAGTACAGCAGATGAAATAATCTCAGCAATGTAACGTTTAAGTCAACAATGAATAATAACAATATTGCAAAGACTGCGAATTCTAATTGTAAGAATTTTATATACCTTTGGGAAAGAAGAACTATTCCTAGATAGAAGAATGTTGTTTTTAATACTCCCCTGCCCTAATTTTTTATTTCTTAACAAAAGTTGATCATATTCTTCTGCTAAGTTGAAAAATAGCCTTTAAATTGGTAGCAAATATGCTGTGACTCCCTTTGGTGGAAGCAGAAGGTTTAATATGGCACATCATTTCCACAATTTTGGGCAAGTGCTGCAGTACTTAAGAAACAATGTCTAATGACTGAACAAGAAAGCACCCTAGCCCTCAGCCACCCAGTCAGCTGTAGAGGCAGTCAAAGAGGGGGACAGTAGTCACAGCAACCCCCCTGACTTTTCTGGAATTCCAGGCAGTGTCTAAGAAGAAATATCAGTTCCAAGAAACTCAAGTACTCTCCTCCTACTTCAGATCTTATGTAATTGATACATTGCTTGTGGCTTCCTTTGAATTTTCTTCACCCAAGAGGGAAGGATATGCAACAGCTCCAGAAAATACTATTTCAGTTATTCTAGACTTGGCTATAAATCAGGAGCTGTTGTTTATAATGTACATCTACTTTTCATAGAGTCCATCTTGTTAATTTACCTCAAACTGGCCCTTCAGTGGATCTTGTTCCTGATGTGTGACCCAACTCTGCAGAGAAGACGGATCATGTCGACAAGGCACACGCTGAGCCACTTTCTCACTGGACTGGAGGCTGAAAAAAGGCTTCTGCCCCCCCTGTTGTTTGTCTCTTGGTTCTGTACTTTGTGTTGTCCCATATCTGGACCTGGTTGGGTGACCTGTTCTCCACAGCCACGTTGCTCTGAGGAAATGCAAAGGTAATCACAAACCTCCTGTTCATGCTACAGTCATGCTTGAGATTACAGTGGTATTTCAGTTTGGTTTTAAGGATAGGGTTTCTCTTCTACTGAATCGTAGAGGTTTGGGTTCATATCACTTAATTTCAGCCATTTCACAGGTAATCTGTCAACTTAGCTAAATTAGTCTACTAGGCTCCAGCTCTAGACAAGATGCAGTGAGACAGGCTGATACAGGCCACATACTAACAGAGTATGTTTTATGGCAGGATGAATGGGCAAGTAAATTTACCTTTCCATTGGCTATGGAGGGAGCATGAATAAGTATCTTAAAATTAAACCTCCTGCCTGCACAGATTTTGGTCTTGCGGAATCAAGGAGTAATTATCCAACACTTAGAAACTCCTGTACGCTATCCATATGCTGCAGATCAATCACTTAACTGGCTTTACATAAAACTCCTGGGCAGCAGTCAGTACTGGCTCAATCTAATACCTTTATTAAAAATGGAAATAGATATAAAATTCTTGCCAATAAATACTATGAATGACACAAATACTGGCAGAATGATAAATTATGACAGATGAAAGATTGGTAGTGCAGCATGAGCTGGACTTGGTAACAAACAAAATGTGCTGCAGTATGCATAAAAAATGGAATACTGTAAAATGGCATATTTGTAAAGGATTTTGAACAGACCACCAAGTGTTAACACCAGTGTGACAAACAGGGCTAACATGATTATTGAGGGTGTTAAGAAGAGTACGATGCTTTTATGGTATAAAGACTGCTGGATGCAGAATGAGCTGCACAAATTTTCTGAGGGATAGAAAGTGTGTCTCTCAGTGAGGAGCTTTCATGGCTTGAGTTGCATATAGAAACAAAGACTGAGAAGGAAGCTGAATGCAGTATAGTCTTGCCTTCACTGCAAACACCCAGCAAAAGGTTACTGTCATGTTGATACAGCACCTCACTCTAAGGTATAACAACAGCCTGTGTCTCAAAGCGGAAACTGGACAAATTAGAAATAGAATTTAGGTACACTCCCTAAGCAATTGAGATTAATAAAGCCTGACAGATTTTCTCTGTATCTTGTTTACAAGTCAGTACCAGTTATTTTCATCATCATCATCATGTCTACAGAAGATATTTTTTAACCAAATTCAAATTATCTATTCCACTTGCTGTAGCTACTGTGTGAAGTTGAATGATTTGGGAAATATGGAAGTCTGGCCAGATGAATACCTTAACTTTTATGAATCTAATGCAGAAAACACACCCCTCATGGTTTTATTAAAATCCTTGGTCATGTCTGCTCCTACGTATGGAATGCTTATTTCCATTTCAGTATTTTTTTCCAAAAGCAGTTGGGTTTTACAAATGTTCTTGCTGAGAAGCTGCATGTCTTTTCTCACTTTTCTGAAAACATGGGCAATCTAGTGGAAACCTTTGATTTTTACTTCAGTTTTACAGTGACATGGTGTGGTTGATTTGAACTCCTTACCCAGTGTGGAGAAGACCGTGTTGCTTTAAAAGCATTTTTTTGTTTTGATGGAGATCATATGCCTTTCAGCACTGATTGTCATGCTGTGTTTGGCTAGCCTGACTGGCATCCTTGAGGATAAAACCACTCAAAAAATAAAATAAAAATAAAGAAAAAAAAATCAAATTGTTTACTCTCTGCCAGAAAAATTAGCAAACTCCTGTGGAATTGAATGTCTTGTAAATAGAAAAGTGGCATTGATGGGAAATGCAAACATCTCACAGCATGTGGTCTTGAAGAGCTCTTAGCATCTGAAATACTTAATTTCCTGCTGAGGATAGGATGTGATTTATCATTTATTAAAGTCAGTGACTCTTATTTGCTAAGTTGGAAAGACATTTCCCAACACTGCAGTCCACTGCTGTCTTTTACAGCTGCCTTAGAAGTGCTTTGTAGGATATTCTATGCACATGTTGGATGTGACACTGACCCTGCAGGTGTGATCAGAATGCACTTCAGGAGGTGAGGGTAAAGGCATACATTAAATCATCTTCATAACGGGAATTATTGCTAAGGGCAATAGTGCATTCCCCTTTTCAGCTTTCCTAGTGGGATAAAATAGTGCTGAAAACTGATCACTAAATGGGGAACTGAACACAAATAAGAATACATGCTTTTGGCACATGTACTGACTCCGTAAAGAAAACCACATGTATCATAACACTTAGAGCTGTAGGGATTCTGCCCATCAGCTCCATTTGCTGTCAAAGTTGCTCGTGACCAGACAAGCTGAAATAGAAGATTTAAACATCCAACGAGGATTAGGCCTGAAAACAAAGGAGAAGGGCAGATTGACTCAGTTCTCTAGCAGTACTCTTCCAGAGTAGACCTGAAGAATTAAGTTCATGTGATACTCCAGCTGGTTGAATCTTATCTGAGATGCTGCTTACATGAAAAATGGATCTGTGAACATATTGTTGCTGTACAGAATTCACCTGCAGCTTGCAAGCAACCCATGCCATTTCATGCTGAAATGAGAAAGCATCACAAAATCCAGGTGGGCCAACTGTGTCCTGGGGTGCATCAGGCACAGCATCTCCAGCCAGTCAAGGGAGGGGATTGTCCCGCTCTGCTCTGCCTCACCTCCTGTAAGGTATGGCCTCACCTAGAGTAATTTACTTATTTCTAGCAAATGAAGAACAAGTGTGTCTGCTCTTATCTTCTAGGTCCTTCAAATGTTGCCTCTTTTTTAAGTGTTCTTGGTATTTAAAAGGATTTTCATTAAAACATTGTTTCTTTGCCTTCTAGATGCAAAATTTCATCCTTTTGGTTAGGGTTTTGATGTTTCCCATCAAAAATATTTCCCATTTTTTCTCATGGAAAATAAAAATGCTCCTTAAGATATGAAAATTTAGCTTACCTTTTAACACTATTTCTGTGATAAACATACAATTTTTACCAAAACTGCTTGTGTCAGAAGACTGACATACAGGTTATTAGTAAGTGGATGTAATAGCAGAGAGTTGACATTCTCTTCTAAGTGAAGCAGATTACACAGCCAGTGTAAACCTCACAAAATAGGTTACTCCCTGAAGTTTCATTTCCAGCCTTTGCTGAGCCTATTATTCCTTCTTTCCCTACAAGATATTCTCTGTCTTCATAGTTATTGCCACCTTGTTCATGCAAATAAGATAGTAAACTATTTCATCCTGTCTCTCCTATCCCTATTTCTCTTATTTCTATTTTAAAATGGTGTCAATAAGAGGTTTTTTTGAAGATAATATCATATATATACACTGACATATTCTATTCTATTATATATGTATACATATATGTATGTATACATATAAAAACATACATAAAAAACATGTCTTATTAAGTTCTTTCATATATTACAATAATTTCTTGCAGGAGGTTCATCTCAGGTTCCCAAAAGATGATCAATGACCTTTCTGGATATGGTGAAGGATAAAAAGAAACAACTGTTTCACTATCATGATCCAAAGGAAACTCATTTGCAATCTGTCCCTAAGTGTGCCTATCCATGTGACACATGAAAACCAGAATTTTCTAGTGAATGATGACACATGCTGCTTAGGCAGAACTGATGTGAAAACGTGTCTCAGAAGCCAATCCACAAACCCTTCACTTTCATATCTCAGTCGTCACACCACGGTATTTCACTGTTCCCATTAACAATTCAGCTGAGTCTGAATTCCCATTAGCAATCTTCATCTGCTTCCCACTCCTCTGCTCCGTTCTCAAAGGCATAACAGGGCAAGTCTAGATAGGTGACTTGGCAGTTTTGCAGGGAGGCTGATGATGCTGATATGGCTTCCCAGAGGCAAAGGATGTTCAGTGCTCTGGTCCTTGGCTGAGCATCAGCAATAGGCAGGAAATATCAGAGGGAGGGAGTGGGAAATATCAGAGGGAGACATAGGGATATTTAGTAA
The DNA here is from genome assembly GCA_013397115.1 of Edolisoma coerulescens. NCBI lineage: Eukaryota > Metazoa > Chordata > Aves > Passeriformes > Campephagidae > Edolisoma > Edolisoma coerulescens. The sequence goes on along the minus strand of VWZW01007323.1, from coordinate 12,753 downwards.
ATTTGGGTTTAAAATGTGGCAGATGATGGCCTAAGGCTAATGTACAGTGATGCTGAAGAAAAGAGCAGAGGAAGAAATGAGAGTTCAAAAGATGAGAATTTGTGGGTTTGAGAACTTGATTGTACAATGACAAAAGACTTTTTCTGGAACCTTTGAAAGACAAAGCAGGGGTGAAATGACTGGGGGCACTGGGGATGAAGTGACTGCCATTGAAAAGGAAGTGAGGAGATTCAGGGATCTGCTGTAAGTAGAGAAATGGTGAAATCACTTCTGTAAGTTGGCAGCAAACAGAAAAGAAAATAAGACAAGTGTTAAGAGCTCTACTCAAATAGTCTGAGTGGTTGGGCGAAAACGTGCCAAACAGCTTCAAATATCCAGAGAAGGAACATGAGTTGGGAGTTATCCAGGCAGTATTCAAGGACTTCTCTGTGTAATTGATGGAGATGCTGTTGTCAAGGGCTGAAGGCTGTATATATGTTTAAATATTAACTAAACAACTGTCCTTGCCTTCTGCTGGTGCTACGTGTTTTTGATCCTGCTTCTTCATTACGGCATACAAGGGCTGGAGCTGGGACACCAGTAGGCCCCATCAGGCTGGGATGCATTGCATACCATGCATTTTGTATCACAGTGCTTGTCAGTGTTGCCTTTTTTACAGTAGCCATTGAGAAGGTGAATAATTTAACCTCTGAGTAAGATCCCAACAGAGGATCTGAAGGAAAAATGAGTTCGCTGGGTAGAGAGATGTGCTGAAATTCTCATTTGTGCTTTCTGTTGCTTAGGTCCTTCCTTGGTGTTAGAAGCAGCAGCTCCTTCTGTGACCTTTTATTATCATCACATGATTGGGTTTCCAACTATTTCACTTAATGTAGGTCATCGGGCACATAGCATTTTAAAATAAATTAATATTTAATGTCTGCTGAATGAAAATATAGAAATTGACCAAATAATTATTTTAGAATTTGGCAAAAACCTTCATGTTTTTGGAGTGTTTTTTTTCCATGGGGATGCAATACCTTTAATATCTTTCTCATTTGGTAGTCTAAACCAACTGAAATTGTTGAGGACAAAGACAAGCCTAGCTCAACTTTCAGAAGACTTTTCTTCACATCTGAAATGGAGGTAATCATTGGAAAAACTAAGGTTGGTTTGAAAGCAAAGATTTTCTCAGAGGAATTTCTTATGGCTGAACGGCTGTATTTATCACATTACCTTTTTTCCCCTGTGTGTTACGTTCAGATTCCAGAGTTGTTCATTATCACACAACACAATTGAAAACTACTGTTTGCTTGGGAGTCACCTTGAAGAGTTTTCAGACAGTCCAAACCTGTCATTTTGTAAAATGTGGCATGACATGGTGGGTGAAGATAGCCCACTCACCACCCTGGAGATTTAGGAAGCTTTGTTAGACCCATGCCTGGGGAGAGTGGGGGTGGGTGGCCCTCTGCTCAGTGCACTGTGCAATAACAGGACACCCACAGAAGGCTTGTGCCCAAAGCAACAGGGAGTGATGTGAGCAAGAGAGAGTGACGTAAGCAATTACAGCTCCTAAGATTAATATTTCCTGCCGAAAGTCTGTTGCTTCATGACTCTCTGTGAAAGGACCTGGGAAACTCAGGTGCATTGAAGCTTAATCCCAATGAGATGCATCCCAGTGCAGCTAATGCTGACCAGTTATTCAAGCTACCAGTGTGTTATTTGTGGTGGGCAGCTCTCCATGCCCTTACCATTTCCCTAATCTTCTTTTCACTAAATCCTTTTCTAAACAATTACTTAAGAGCGAAAGCAGTACCAGGTAAAGCAGGATTAAAATACTGATCTTCTCAATGAACTGAGACTCAGAAAAATGAAGGTATCTCACAAATACGAAAGCCACTAAGATTTAGTTTACTTCTGCTGAATAGGATTAAAAGGAATTTGACAACCTGCTGATGTTTCCCCTAAGGCTCTCCTCCCCAACACACTACCCTGGATAATCATGTAATGTAGGGAACAGTAGAAACCTATTGAGGAAATTGAAGAGTACTCTGAGTTTGAAGTTTTAAAATAAATCCTTAACTGGGGAGCAAGTGAGTCATAGAATTCGTGTTTAGAAAACACTGAATATTGCCCAGTGATGGATAAATCTTTGTGATGTGGTGAAAACTTGTTATTAAAGAAGAGACTCTTTAAACAGCAGTTTTATCACTATTAGGGCGTAATAGTCCAAATACTCTTCCCACACCTTCACAAGACACGTGCAGTTTGCCCTTGAGAACAGATCTAGAAAATACATGCACCCTCCAGTACCTGATGGAAGCCTCACATGTGCAGGCAGGGCTGGCTGATAAAAGTCTCAGTGGTACCAGCAAGGCTGGCAGATTGCTGCCACAGCATTTTCTTCCTGGAGAAATTAAGGGTTGTTTGTTTGCTTGTTTTTTAAATGCAGCAGGTGCCTTGCTAAGAAAAGCAATTCAAGCTGTGCCAAAGCCCTGGCGGGAACTGATGCTGGAAAGAGCCTTTAGCTGTGTGGCTTCACCTTTGGTGAGCGTAACTGTGCTCTGGAAGCCTTGTCATGCTAAGATGGACCAGCTGTGAATTAAAAAAAGAAGAAAAGAAACAAAAATAAGAAAAAAGATTGAAAAAAAGTACCTTACCATTTATCTTCCTAGCAAAACAGGATATATTATGCTGTGTACAACAACACAGCAAGCATTTCTTGCCTTCGCAGAAGGAGATGTGAGATACTGTTATAACACAGATGTTGATGCTTTCTGCTATTCACCTTATTTTTCTCAATATTCTTCAATTTTCTCAAAAAAAAGTTATTCTGTGCTATTATCAAGTGGTTTTGAAAAGCGTCTAAAACCAGTCAAAGCACTATAATAGATCTGACCTTTCTTGTAGCTTTCTTTAGACTATTTTTTTTCCTAAGAAATGTAGCCATTTTCTGATTCCATCAGTTTTGGAGTTATTCTCCACACTATTTGCACAGAATATCTCTGCTCTGCTATCAATATTTCCAGCTGATGATTTTACCTGCGTTTCTCAACATTCATAGCTTCCTTCAAGTCCCATGGGAGACAGAGGCTTTCATTTAAAATCTGAGTTTATAGCTTTGCTGACTACAAAAAAACCCAAGCCAAAACCCCACTAAAGATGTGTACCTGCAAAGAAATAGCACCTCATTTATCAATTTAATATACATATATTTAAAATTAACGATACGAGGTCACCATTGTTGGGGTTTTTTTTTAATGTTAGGGACTGACTACACTGAGTTTCCTTACCTACATATTTATTTATTTATAGTGTGCTAATCAGAGCTTGGTGTTGAAGGGCTGACTATGTCTTTGCTAATATCACGTGTGACCCAGTCTCCTCTGTCTTGTACCAACAGAGGACTCTAAATTTCTGCTGACCCAAACCCACGAAGATGTGTAAGAGAGCGGTGGGGTTTGTAAGGGTAATAACAGTGTTTACAGACCACTTGATCTGTAGAAAAAAAAAATGGACTAACTTCTGAGGCAACCAGCTCTCCCAAAGTTGTCTTTGATTTTGAGTCTTTCATGTACACAGAACTGCAGGTACATCAGCCCTGTGGGCTACTTCCCATGAGGCAAAAGGCCCTCAGCTCAAAATGACACAAACTGTAACAGCAGCTCCAAAACGTGCAGTTTTGTTAGTGTGTCCATGAGTTCTGCAGGCTGTAGCAAGATCCTGGTGGGATGGGTTACTCACTTCTGTTTGAAGGGCTTCCCACCAGGCATTAGGGCTGGACATGGCTCATTCAAGGGAAATAAGGTGTCAGCTCCCAGACCTGGACAGGTTCCCAGCCATGGGCAGTGTGGTCATGCTGAACAACTGTGGCGCCCAACAGTACCAGAGGCATTGGCCACGTGTGTTATTGCCATGGTAGTCATGAGCCTGGACTTTTGTCCCCTCCTGGCTTTCCCAGGTGGCACCCTTAGTGTGAGCCGTCCATGGTGTCTCTCCCTTCACCAATCACTGGTGGCACTGCAGCCTCTGCTGCACAATGAGGTCTCCCCAGGACAGGTCCCAGATCCAGAGGCAGATGCAGTGAGCTGGTAATGGGAAGATGGTGAGCAGGCCAGATAAGCTACACCCACAGGACCTGTAATCTTATGGATCCATTATCCAAGAAAGCTTAGAGTTACTGGTGATAAAGCAATACTCTTCTGATATCATCATAATGACAGATTCAAAAGGGTTTCTCACCTCCATGCATTGTGCATGTATACACAAATTGCTAGGTGGGTTATTTGAAAAACAATTCCCAGACTCTTTAAACTTTGCCTTCTGTTTGTTAGTACATGAAAACTAAAACTACAGGGCCCAACCTTCTGGTCTCTAATTTTGTCCAGTAAGGGGAGGCATTTTTGCATTTGGGAAACCAACTGTGACAGAGCACTCAGAAAACAGAAAAAAATAAACCCCAAACCAGTAACTTGCCTCCCTGCTTCTCTCACCATCCTCTAAAATGAAATTACCTTAAGATAAACTCAATTTTCATGATATAGTTTGGTTTCATTCCATTTACCTCTGTGTCTTCAGAATATTCTGAATTTCTCTGCATCTAGGAGAGTGAGAAACACATTCTGCAGACAGAAGTTGTAAGTGCAATTTTTGGGCTTCTGACTGGGTTTTGAGAAAAAAAAAATCCTCAAAACCAAGAAAGAAAGCACAGAATTTATGAAATATTCTTCAGCTTGAGATATGCTTAGTACAGTTAGCAGTATAGTTACCATAGCTGTACAGCAGCCATAAAAAGAAGGCAGCAGATTTTTATGAAGCCAAATGATGCTGTCAGACTGATGGTTTAGGCAGGAAAAAAGGGGTTTACTTTATCTTGATAAACAAGATGTATATTATTGTCAAATGTATTATTGTCTGGTTATCAGAAGCATGGAGAAAAAACAAAAGAGTCTGGCTCACTGTGGATGAATTATAAAATACCGGGTCAGGGAAAGGCCTCTAAGAACAGTGTGAATAACACTCGTTATACTGAGTGAGGGCTGCCTGATCCAGGCAGAGCACAGACATATAAAAGTGAACTTGGGCATGATTTCCTTTGGAAATTACTGATGTTGGTTAGGTTTAAGAGCACTGAAAATTGAAGGGTCTAAACTCAGGGGACTCCTATAAACCTGCATCTCTCCCTTCATCTTACATTCCAATACTACTGAGCATCCATCATACTCAGAATCACCCATTTGTAATTAAACAGTTGTTGCTAGGAGCAACAGATTTTAACAGCATTTTTAGGAAGAAACATTTTCCTAAAAAGAGCAGAGGCCCAAAGATCTTAAACAGTAACTTTTAGCTCTCCTTTTTCCCTCCAAAATGTGGTTCATACTCAGAAGAACATCATCACAGAGGTAGGCTGAGATAGCTGGCTTCCACAATGTCCTACAGCTTTTCAACTAGGTCATCATTCTTAAAAGGAGGCCTTGGTGTGCCAAATTAGGGGTAGAAAGTAATTTAGCCTGGGTTTCCCATTTCAAGCCATGCTGGATATGGACATCCAAGATTCCTCATTAGCTGTCTTCTGGCATGAGCAAGAAATTATCTGACTCCAAGAAAAGAACTGGTCTTTAACCAGATGGATGAGCTTTCCCCTGACCTGGGTAAAAATCAGGTAAATCTGAGCTGTGTGAAGATTCTTCCACTCCTTGCCTACTTTGAGCTGCCTCCAACCATTCTCAGTAACTCTCATCTCCGTGTTCTGGCTTTTGTGGGTGCCACCTCCATGACCTTACCTTTCCCCCCTGTTCTTTGTTCCTACCATCTCTGCTGACTTCTAAAGGAAGGAGACCTGAGACAAGACACTGTGTGCTCCAGGCAGCTGGAGTCAGGGTCCCTGGAGCCTGCTGGGACACACATGGGTCACCCTGTGTGCTGACTTTGGCTGGCATATTGCTGATTTTCTTCACAGTGCCTGCTATGGGGCTGTGTTTTGGATCTGGGCTGAACACAGGGCTGTTAATATAGAGATGTTTTTGTTACTGCTGAGCAGGGCTTGCACAGAGCAAAGGCCTTTTCTTCTGTTCATACTGCCACACTGGCAAGGAAGTTGGGGGTGCTTGGGAGGCTGGGAGGAGACACAGCCGGGACAGGTGACCAGACGGATATTCCAGCCCATATGACATCATGATCAGCATATAAATTGGAGGGAAGGAGAAGGAAATGGAGGATTATGTTTGGAGTGATGTCATTTGTCTCCCCAAGTCATTGTTATGTGTGGTGGGGTGCTGCTCTCCTGGAGATGGCTGGACACACATGGGTAGCAGTGAATTAAGTCCTTGTTTTGCCTTGCTTGTGTGCATGGCTTTTGTCTTTCTTTGTCTTTATGTCAGTCCAGGAGTTTTCTACCTTTTACTGTTCTGATTCTGTCCCCGATCCCTGGTGTGAGTGAGTGGCTGAGTGGGGCTTGGCTGCTGGCTGGGGTTAAACCACAGCATCCTCCCCAGGTGTGCACTAGTATTTCTGTGTGCATCAGTTCCTCCTTTGCAACTTGGGTCCTATTTCTCCAGGTGCTCAGTGAGCACCCGTGAGCCCTTTTAGCTCAATCCAGGTGTTCCAGAATACTGGTAAAATTAGTTTCAAATTTTTTTCAAGTCAGCATGACCCTGGACGATTTTTTTTTTTTCTACAGGAGCATCTTTTTATATTTTTCCAGCATTGCATAACAGGTAGAGAGTTTGGTTGTATTACAAAATGCCTGGGCTGGGCCACTTGCATTTTGCTGCAAATGTAGCTGAGAGTAGAGAGAGAATGTCCAAAAGCCTGAGATCAGAAGTCAGCAGGTCTTGTTTTAACAAGCCGGTTGAATCCACTAACAGGCTTTTTGCTGAGTGTGCAAACAGCAACAAAGAAGAAAAAACTTCAGTGCCCAGGTGGTGTAACTGCTCCATTCTCTTCCCAGTGGCTCACACCTGACAGCTCGATGAGCTAACCTGCAGAAACAAATGGGACACCTTTGGCTGCCTTCGTGAATGTCTTAATAAAAATTTTTCCCACTTTCATCTGGGCAAAAACCAAGTTGCTGCATTTGGTACAACACATCTGCTCAAGATCAGGATTTTCTGTATGTGACCTCAATTCTGCCATTTTGTTAGAGGTTTAGCTAACTCCATAATTATTAGCTAGGGTCCTGATGGTGCTGCCATAACAGCTGTTGGAATCTTGACTGCTGTAATAGTGGTGCACACCAATGATTAGAGAACCTCTCCATCCCCTCCTGGTGCAACTGCAGATGAGAAGCCTACTATTACCTGTCACTATAAATATTTATACATCTTCCAACTCTGCAGCACGCCCGAGAGGAATGAAAGTAGATTCTGTTTCCAACTTCTAAGTGTCTTTACACTTACCATATAAGAAAAGTTTTGATTTCTGCTTCCATGTTTGCTTTTTATAGTCAGACACTGTCCTAGGGACTTTGAATCTCCTGAGGCAAAGAAGCAAAGGAGAACAATCTTCTAAAGATTTTAGCTGAATTTTCCTCCAGTTGCTAACTTCTCCTGTCAAATCTGCATCTGTTTGTATCTTACAGAAACAGAAATCAGGCAATATGGCTGGAAAGGACCTTGAGAGATCTTTGGCCCTGAAGGGATGAGCACTAACACTGCATTTCTGATGGATATATGCATAACTTGTTCTTGACAACCTCCAAGTAGATATTTCCCACTCTCTCCAAGATTTTTTTTCTTATGAGAATTCATCTTTGTTGCTGCAGTTTAAATCTATGATTTCTTGTTCTGTCTCCACTGAATGTTCATTCTTTTACTTTTTGCAGAAGCTGCCTGAACATTTCAGGTAATAGTTAATATGCCCTCAATTTTCTCACTTCTGTTTAACAGCCTTCCTTCTTCACAGTCCAGGTCTTTCAGGTGCCTGATCCTTCTTGTTGCCTTTTTCTGACCTCCCCAGTCAAACACAGTAAGATGGGCTTTTTTAACTTGCTGCTTCTTTATTGCTGTCAATGCTTGGCACACTTTTCAGTAATGACCAGCAAAACAACTTTACTAGGACTCTGTGGCTGGTCCTTCTGCAGAAACCAGTTTAAAATATATTTTTATTCTGAGATGTATAAAAACAGATTATGAGAATAGTTACAGTCTTTGGCTTTGTTTTCTTAGTCATCCTTCTGGCAGAAATACAACAACATTTATGCATAAAGAGCTCCAAAAGTCTTCCATGTACAGACTTGCAAGTAAGAGGAAAGGCAATTAATGACCCATTTACGTGTAGAAAGAGAGGCAGGTTCTTTGTGAGGAAAATGAGCAGAATTTGGAGAAATGAGTTTCCAAATGAGGCATTAATGGTCCTAACCAGAGAGATTTGGGGGTTGCATCATGCAAACACACAAGGTAATGCTTTGAAGCTGTATGAACAGTGTACTGAATGCTCAGTCTAAACTCGGCTGGTTAAAAGTGTTCAAACACTACCTGGAACATTTTCTTCATGACCAGAACATTTTCCTTTTGTCACCAGAAAGCAAATCAGGAGCTTCTGCTGTTTCCATGCCTGTGCTCCTGACACATGTGATCACTTGGTGATGGTCGAGGCAGATAGAGCCCCCGACTAAATCAACCACCTGGGAGAAATGCTAGGAGCACCCCCAGGATTTGCATCATGTTGTCTCTTCCCTGTAAACATTTATTGCCTGCATTCCTCTGCCTACACTGACAATTCAGCAGACTGAGAACTCAGCAGATACATTCATTTTTTCCAGTGCAACTTATCTGCTGCCTAGACACAGGGCTAACTTTCTTGTGCTGGAAAGGTTTTAGATGCTGTTTTCACTAAATAAAGTTTTATGAAGTGTGAAGCTGCAAATAACATAAGAAGTTTGGATATAGTGCTGTTATCAAGATCAAGAGGCTTTTATACACACATGGTGTGAAGCAATCTTTACAGTCAGAGGTGTGTGAATCATAGAAAATTATGGCTGGAAAGAGCTTCCACAGATCAGCCATCCTACCTCCCACCCAGGCACTGGATAAACTCTACCTACAACTTTCCTGGCAGATATTTGTCTTATGTCTTGGTAAAAGTCTCCTATGATGAAGTTTTTCACAGATTTCCTCAGGCAATTTATTCCAGTGCTTAACTATACTCAGTCATTTTCCTAATGTGTCATTTAGGCAGAACTTATCTTTAGAGAAGAAAGCAGTATGGTCAGAGAAAGGTAATATTTCTATTTATCTCTAGTATGGCTGCAGTAAGAGAGTAACACACACATCTCTTGAAAGCACTAACCCAGAGAGACCTGTCTATAAACATACGTGGACCTGAGCATGGCAGCAGCAACACTCACAGGGAGTTATGCAGACTAGGTGGCTGCAAGTGCTGAGCTCTGACATTTTACTGAACTTCCTCCCTCTCTGGGCCATCGGTGGCTGAGCCAGTGCAATGAAGTGATGCATCCCTCCATGCACATTTCACAGCTCTGAGCCTTCACCTGGGGCACCTCCCTTGGCAGCAAATGCAGAGCTCACTCCCATTCTTCAACACCGATTGGCAGGAGGAACAAACATTTTTATAAATCACTCTGTTGTGGAGCAAGTGATGCGAGATGAGGAGAATTTGGTTCAATGCCCTCTTTTGCCTAGTGAGTCCTGACTCATAATTTGCACTCAGGTGCCTTGTCTTCAGATTGCTCACAGTTTTCCCCTTTTGCAATGCCCTGCTTAACATGAAAAAAGATTTAATTGCACTGGAAAGCAAGAGTGTGACTTTTAGTATTGCAGTTAGATTCTTACAGTGAAGCTTGGAACTGTCAGTTTGGGTCTGGCCACAAGGATTACATCAATATTTTATGCAATATTTGTTTCATGCAAAATGCAAACACAAACTTTGGCTGAAAGAGCAAACATCACTCTCCATCCCAACTGCTTTTCTCAGGAATCATGCTTACTTCCTATGACTCACTCAGCATTTAACTTTTCCACACAGTGGAACAAGTTCAGCAGGTGAAACAGAGCCTCCCCTGCCCTTGGTTACACACCCTTTGGAAGATGAGCAATGGTGGTTTTAATCCTTTCCCACAAAGAGAAGAACAAACTCTGTATCCCAGTTCTTGGTGATTGTTGCAGAGTGTTTAAAATATTTTCCATCCAGCTACATTTTGAAGGAAAACAGCAGCTTCCATTGGGCTTCATGTGGATCCAAGGCTGAGAGCTCAGCATGACCTGGCCTGCCCACAAGGCAGGCAGAAAAGTGTCTGCAGGCGAGGGCAGGGGCTGAGCTGCACATGGCCATCCCAATGGGCCCAGAAATGGAGCTGCAGAATGGAGACCATGACAGAAATCCCCCTTCCTTCATGGTGAAGTACTAATGAACACAGATCTTGAGGGTTAAACAACTGGACTCAAATTTACTGCAAACAACTGGAGTTAAATTTAAATTGTCTTCCTAAGAATGTGCAAGAAAAGTATAAATCTGAAAACGTTTCATGTCCTAGTGAATGAAACTTAGCCTTATAATACCACTAATGTGTTAAGGGATGTTGACTGCTTTTAAAATTGTTATCTTGCATTTTAGAGATCAGGGCACCAATTACTTAATGTAACTGTCTTACTACTCTTCATCAAAGAAATTTTATCTAATTATAGCAGTTTACTACAAACTTTTCCCCAGGGAGTTTCAGACTGTGGTATTGCTAGGTGTGCTGAATTATTTAAGGACGCACATTTCTAATTCAGCCATTCAGGACTATTTTAGAGCCTAATTCTCCTAGAGTTTCTTATCTCTGTTGTTTTAATTTCTGTTGTCATGAAGCTAATTTTGGAAATTACTTAACAACCAGTAGAGAGAATCTGATGTTGAAACAGACTTGCACAAATGTGGACAAAATAAAGAGAATTCACAATTAAGACGTGAAGAAAAAGGCAGACTAGGAAAGCAAAACGACAGACCTCAAAAAGGTAGATTTGACTAAATTCAGGTAGTGCATCACAAAAATTTCATGGGAAGTTGTTGAGAGGGAAGGTTAAGCTAAGAAGAATGGCTGTGACTCAGACAGGATTAACAGGAAGGACAGATACAGAAACAATCAGACAGAACACAGAGGCAGCTTGCCTCCCTATCACCTCACCACTGCCCTCAGATTCAAGATTGTAGTGGGTTGAAAAAACCTGAGTTGATAGACAGACTTGTAAGCCAATCGCTTCTCGTGATTTCGCATATCAAAGTCAGCACAGCCGCAGGAAAGGGAGCTTTTGGTTTCCGGTCTCGCCCGGAGGGGTGGCCGGGGCCGGGCCTGGCCGGGCCGGGGTCCCCTGTGCCCTCCACTCTCTCCCTCCAGCGCAGCGGCACAGATTCCAAGTTGCTGCAAGAAAGAGCCGTGAGCAGCTGAAAACAACTATAATTTGCTGCACAACTGAACCTGAAGCGGCTCTGGGAGACTGGCGAGTCT
>VWZW01007322.1:845977-970202 GCA_013397115.1 Edolisoma coerulescens | reverse complement strand
AGGTGGGGGAGGTGGTAATAATGAAGAAAATACACATATGTTACATGGAAACTAAGTTTTTTATTCTCAAAGAAACAGAATTTCAAAAAAAGATGACAAGATATTAGACTGTGGCAATGCATCTCTCATTTTAAATGTACTCACTGATTATAACTAATATTAGCTTTGAATGCAACATTTTTTATGTAAGAGCAAAAATGTGTTATAGAGTTTGACACTGCGAAGTCAAAGTCATAAATACAAGACATGCACAGACCAATAGTCTCACTTTTAGTATCTGGCAAGAAACTGGGATAGTAAGAAGTCATGATTATTATGTTTCTTTGCCCAAGAAAAAATAAGGTAGGTAAATATTTATTCATTGAATTTTCCTAATTCCAAAGACAGCATGTTCTTAGTCTGCCAGTGTTCAAATATTCCTGATTAGAGAATACTTATGCAACTAAAAAATTCAAAATAATCTCTTATGCTCCCCAAAAACCTCCACAGTCTGTGATAGGCAACTAGGTCTTCCTCTCAACTAACGACATTTCCTTTTTCCTTTCTCCTTCTGAAGAGACAGTCTTGTGAAATTTTAGTAACTCTACAAACCAGGTGATATTCCCTACACGACATAGAATCAGAAAACTTCCAAAAACTGTGCCTAGCCCATAATAAAGCAATGAACTTATACCACCCTTCTACATTACTTCCTTTCTTACCTATTATTTACAGTCATTATGCAGGTATTCCAGCTAATATAAAACAGTGAGAAGTGTGTAGAATCGTAGGATAGAATAATTTAGATTGGAAAATACCTTTAAGATCACCCAGTCTAAACATTAACCCAAACTGCCACATCTTACAGGTATTTGAAATACCTCTAGGGGTGGCAGCCAACCACTTCCCTTGGCAGCCTGGTCCAGTGCTTGACAACACTTCTAGTGAAGAAATTTTCCCTAATATCAAGTCTAAACCTCCCCGAGTACAACTTGAGGCCATTTGCTCTTGTCCCATTGCTTGTTACTGGGGAGAAGAGACCAACCCACAGTTCGCTACAATCTCCTTTCAGGCAGTTGTAGAGAATAATAAGGTTCCCCCTGAGCCTCCTTTTCTCCAGGCTAAACATCCACAGCTCCCTCAGCCACTCCTCATCAGACTTGTGCTCCAGATCCTTCACCAGCTCACTTGTGCTCCAGATCCTTCACCAGCTCCATTGCCCTTCTCTAGACTTGTTTCAGCACCTCAATGATTTTGTTGTCAGGCAGTGCCCAAAACTGACATGTGGCCTCAACCTCATGTGGACATGATCACTGCCCTGATCCTGCTGACCACAAATCGCATACAAATATTAATTTCCTGAAGTGTTTAGCACACCATTAAAATAGTTAATGGGTAATCAGCTTAAGTGAAGTTAATGACATAGGTTGCAACAAAAAGTAATGATTAAAGCCTAGTTAAAGATTAACACAGAGGCATCAATTCAGCTCTGTGTCAAAACACTCCCTATTTAAGATTAATTCCTTCACTGTATTAAATAAATTAGAATAGCAATAGTGCCTACAGGTCCTGATCTCCTGTCAAAACTCATTGTTCTATGAATAAATATAATGAGCAAACAGTTATTTAAAGTTGCTACTGTTTCCTCTTGGGACTAGAGATGGCTTAATGTTTTTGATGTTATCTATGTTCATAATTCATCCTAAATTTAATATTTTTCAAACAGAGAAAGAAGGAAATAGGAAGACTCTCTTTTCTAACATCGTGCAGGTCATAACAATTTTTGATTTGTTTCAGACTAAGTTTCTTTCTCAAAGCCAAACAATTTTGCCTCACCTAAGCCGAGATTCATGCTATATTTTAAACTCATAAGCATACCTTAACCTAGTAAACACATCCTAAATTTTAAAGCATGACACCAGTCAGTTTAGGTAAGCTTCCCATAAATCTAGAGGAGGCTATGTTGCCTAGCACTTGTTTCTATATTTTACAGGTTGTCCAAACTAGACTATTTTCCTACCAAAGTTCCATTTTCCAAACAAATGTGGGCATACAAATCTGGTTAAGCGGGATGTGGCTAATAGATTTGCATATTTTTTCCTCTTTGTCTCTCTGTCCCACTTTATCTTATTTCTTTCTCTTTCCTTCTGTCTCAAAAAATCAAAAATCTCTATGAAGTCTTATTCTTCTCATTCAAGAAATTGCCATTTTCCAGAAGGGTTACTTATTTTGCATGCAGTAGGAATGACACTTATTACAATGTACCTATCCAAAATCTTGCCAAGGAAAACATAATTTCCTTTGTATTTAGGAAAAAGACACACAGATTGTCTAGTTAGTCCAAGATCACATGCAGCAAGTACCTAAAAGAAGTATAATGTAGCCTAACTCCTAGTTAGGAAACTGATATTTTTAAGATTAGTAACTAACAAGACAGAGTTTGAGTATGCGACAAGTCACAAGGGAAAAAATGCATTATATTAGAACACCCATTCTTTTTATTATGAGCTCTTCTACAGTTTTCCTACATAAATTTTATTTCTAAAGACATGGTAACTCCTCATCTTCTCTATGCACTTGCTTTTAATCCTAGCTGGTTTGGGGTTTTGTTTTTGGTTTTTATTTGAAATAGTTAAAAATATTAATATACTACTGCAAAGTAGTAAAGATCACTATAACCTTAATTGCAACTACTTAAGCAGTCAGACTAGTTGACCTCCAGTGGTCCCTTCCAACCTTAGCCACTCTGTGAAGCATAAAAAGACTAGACACAGCTGGGTGACATTGCTGTCCCAGAGAAAAGCTTAGTCAATGAACTGAAAGGTAATGCTTCCCCCAGGTGCTTTGGAAAATGTCATGATCTCTTCAACATGATGAAGCTAACAGGATTACGGAGATCAGGGTAAAAGCCAGTTATGGAGTTAAAAGGCACAGCCATCACAGTTTGAACTTTTAATCTTGAAGAAGTTACAATTTTCTCTCCTCATGGCTGCCATAGACATGTTTTAATTCAGGCTTCATATTATTAAATTTAAACTAGTGAAGAAAAGCTTAAGTTCACTTGATAACAAGCAGAACCATTTTGCAAGCTGAGAAACCCAGATTCAATGCCCTCTAATGCAAGTGTCTGGGACTGTAAGTATTAGAGTTCCAAGTGTGCCAGGAGAAAGCTTACCACCACAGAGAGAAGGGTGACTCTTGCTCAGTCTTCTGTATCGCTACCAAGTGACAAAATCACAATGCTACTACACCCAACCTCAGGTACATTCAAGGTATTTATCTAAGATATCAGGGTAAAATTCCACCTTTCATCATGGCACAGATGAAACCACATCTGGATAACACTGATGATTTCATTGATGCTAAGCAGTGTTTACACTAAGTCAAGGAGTTCTCAGTTTCTCATACCACAGGCTGGGGGGACTAGAAGCTGAGAGGTGACACAGACACAAACCAGCCAAAGGGGTATTCCATACCATAGGGCACCATGCCCAGAATATAAACTAGAGAGAAAGCTAGATGGGAGCCACTGCTTGGGAACTGGCTGGGCATTGGTCACCAGTTAGTGAGCAATTGCATTGTGAATCACTTGTATATTCTCAGTCTTTTAAGATTATTATAATGGGGGAGTGGAGGGGGCATCTTCCCCATAGACTGGATCCCCAAGGAGAAAAGGTAAAAGTTAACATAACACTAAAGCACGTGCATAGTTAAGGACTTTTCTGGATTGCTCTGTTCCTAATTCATTCTCTGTTTTTACTGAGTCTTGTAATTATGCCCCAAGTTATAATTATCACAGCTGCCAGGTAGCCATAGATCCTTTTTCTTTAAAATGCTTACACCTAGACCTCCACTGGACTGTGACCAGTGCACAGACAAGATCTTCACAGACAAGGTAAGAAACTGTCTCCTTTCTTCCTCTTCCAGTCTGAATTTTAAGAAAAAGACACCTATATCAGTTTACTTCCATGTTCCCATTGACACAGCTGATGTCTTACAGAAACAACAGTGTATAAGGTCAGGCTTTCTCTACACAAAGAAACACAAAGAAACACATCAAACTGACAACAGTTCTGGGAAGTCAGGTCCCCTCAAACCTTTTCTGTTTGCTTTAAATATTACTTGAAATATCAGAAAGCACCAGTACTTTAGTATCAGGCACCACTATCATCATTCTGTAATTGAACGATACTAATCATGATCACATTCTGATGAAGGAGCATCTCTCCCAGGTCAGTTGTTTTGACAATTTCTTGCAATATTCCATGGAGCAAGTCAGTGCTGAAAATGAACAAAAGATAAAATCCTATTTGATAGGTATGTGTTCCGTTGCTACACTATTAACTTACACTATAAAGCTAAAAGGCAGCTAGTAACTATCTTTAGACAAAGTATTCTAAATGGCTTGCATAATGGCTTGCATTATTAGAATTTCACTGAAAAGTTTAGATTCATGCAATATATAGTGCTGTAAAGAAGTCTATGTAAAATAGCAGAAGCCTGGCTTTGTTGTGTCTTGGAAAAAATGAATATACCTGGCATAAATCAAGAGTCTCACATTGGTGCTAAATCAAGTGCTAGAAAGATACAGTTAGTTACAAGGAAATGGAAGGTTAGCAGAAAGTGAATTTAACTGCTGGAAGACTAATAAAGGAGAAAACAGTTGAATTAAAACTAAATACACGAAGTCTGACAACTGTGCAGCCATTATCTTTAAACTTACAAGCTAAGAAAGGTATCAAAATTGATATTCTGAGGTTGACACTAATTTACCAGTATATAGCCTTATGCAAATCAGTTAAGTGCTATTAGTTCTCTAAAGAGAGGACAACACATCAGACAACTACCTGGAATAGCACATCTCCTTGAGCATGATTCCACTTCTCAAAGTCAAGCTGGGTATGTAAGAGGACCCACCCACCATCAACACTGGTCTGGGTCAGCTTTTCACTCTGCCATGACATCCGTTCTGCACACAGATCTGCCCGCAGAGATCTGTAGGCTGATCATTTCCAGACTGCATGTTTTTTGAACAACAAATCTGCAATACACACAGAAATATTTCCATTCTTTGAAATTAAAATTACATATATAGATACACACATGTTGGTAGTATATAAATATATTTGTAGGTAGTATATAAAAAAAATTGAGAATAAACAAGAGCACTTTACAAAGAGCAAGTTTCTTGCCCCTGAAGAGTTTTTTTAACTTATTTTCTTCCCAAAGTACACGAGGTCTGATCATTACGGATCATTTGTGAAGCACAAATTCAGTACAGAGAACTGTCCTGGCATATATAACACAAACAATGTTTATTTATGAAACTTTGATATAAATGTATAATTATAATGGCCTTTTAAAAGTGAATATTTTTTTCTTCCTTCTCAGCACAAGTTTGCCACCATGTACAGCTGTTCCTGATGAATACGTTCTCTTAATTTTTGGTTCTTTCTGTCTCAAAGCCCTCTCTGATCCCCAACTCTATGCACACATATCTCAAACTCCCAGGTGAACCATGGTGCTGACCTCAGAGCTCAGAAAGACTTTTACTTTTGAAATCTACTGATTTCAAGAAAAGTTTTATTTGAATAATTAATTATAACTGTTGAATCACAAATCACACATTGTAAAAAACTAAATCAACTAGTAGGCAACAGTCCTATGTGCTAAATATAATTTTAACTAAAATATAAATTGTTTTTAAGTGTTTTGCAGGGTCGAGGCCTAAATACATCCCCACTGAATTGAATAACCATGAACACAGATTAGAACTGGAGAAGGGAAAACAAAAGCATTAAATTTGATTTATTTTACTTTTATATTTCCCCAATACTATTTGTATATCAATTCCTAGGCAGTTCAATTTGTGTTAAAGCAGTTTTGTGCCATTTTAAAGTAGATGGCACATAAAAATTACACTAATCAATTCATTTAAGTTTATTTTTTAATGATGAGCTCAGATTTTGCCCAGTTTTCCTTAAATTTTGAAGAACCATTTATTCTGTAGCTTCATGGAATATCTGTCAGTTGGGAAGCCAGGATAAATTAGCTTCTCCTAAAAAAAAAAAAAAAGAAAAAGTAAGAAAGAAATTAAAAATACAGTATAGAGCGGAATTTAATTTCCTGTACCTAATTAAATGAATACAAAGGTCCCAAATAAAATAGAAATGTAAGATCATATATGAACTAGTTTATTATTATTTATGTTTTGTGTGCATACACACACATACTCATACACACATAAAAAAGTACTTGGAAAGTATTTTTACTTTTAAAAATTACTTAAAATTGTGTGGTTCTTTCCCTACTCAATTCAAACCAAACAAGAAAAAAATGTTAACAATAAAGCCTGTGTAAAAAGGCATATAAAGAATATACTGTATGTATTGGGTCTCTCTGAGATGGAGTTCATTCTCCCATAGCAGCCCTCACAGTGCTGTGCTTGCTGGAAAGGTGTTGATAACACACCAGTGTCTTGGGTACAGCTGGGCAGAGCTGGCGCAGCATCAGCGCTGTCTCTCAACATTCTCCCCCTTCAAGGGCCTGGGAGTGGGCAAGATCCTGGGAGGGGACACAACCAGGCCCAAACTGACCCAAACTGACCAAAGGGATGGTCCATACCATGTGATGTCAACCCAGATATAAAAGCTAAGGGAGAGAAGAAGAATGGGGGAGGGGTATTTGTAATTTAAAATGTTTGCCTTCTGAAGCAACCGGTATGTGTGCTGAAGGCCTGCTTCCCAGGAACGGGCTGAATGCCGCTCAACAACGGGAAGTACAAATTAATTTTCTTCCCCTTTGCTTATGCATGCACAAATTTTCTCTCTTTTTTTTTTTTCTCTTTTTTGTTTTTATTTTCATTTTCTTTAATAAAGAGCCTTGTCTCAATCTATTTGTTTTCCGTCTTATTTTCTCTCCTCTGTGCTGCTGGGTAGGGGAGTGCTAGAGAGGCCTGGTGGGCCTCTGGTGTCCAGCCAAGGTCAAACCACTATACTATACTATATGTATTTAATTAATAAAATAGAGTACAGTATCCTGAGAGTACCTAGCCAGAAACACACGCTCAGAAGCCCTATGTGGGAAGTAAGGAAACTACTTCCCAGGGAATAAAGTCTGCTGATGCTTCTTATTTGAAAATGGTATTACAGAAATTAACAGATTCTTAGATTCAGAGAGAATAGAAAATTTTCCATGAGGATAACTACTTCTCTAAGACCCTTCCAGGATGCTGAGGCAATTTTTTGTGGAAGCAAGGATGAAAGTGTGTTCTTCTTAGACAGAACATCAGCACCTCCCACTGAGAAGAATTGGATATACTTCACATCCCTTCCACATATTATTCTGTAATTAAAACCAGCGTTTCCTCAGAGATAGCTTTTTAAGTCATCACTTTATGTTCTGATGAGTATGGTCAAGATACTTGCAAGCATTGTCCAGGCTGAAGTTTTACTAGTCAAACCAAAACTACAATTACCTTGCTGATTTTTGAGAGAGTATGTACACAACCAGACAAAATCTTCAACTGAGTAAAAAGCCTGCTTATCTAAAAAGGGCTGACTCTAAATAAGTCAGAAAAATGGAAATACAGTACTGTTGACCGCAGTTTTTGTTAATTTTATTTCATTTTAGTTGCTATTATCCTGCAGTGCTTTGAGTAAGTATATTTTCAGGGCATTTCTAGAACTGTCATGGTAATTTAGTGTGTCAAATTATACCAGGGCTGCTCCTGAAATGATCTCTAAGTTTTATAATTGGTTGTAAAATACTGCAATAATTTCACTTTCTCTATAGTCAATTTTTTCTTCATAAAATATTTCCAGTATCATAACAACAAATGAATTTTATGAAAAGCTATTTTTGTTTTATTTGTGTGGAGGAAAAAAGGTGCAAATGAAACAAAGTTGCTATAAAGAAAATATTTTTGATTCTATTCTATAAATTTTTTAAGTTACCTTAAAAAGTTAAGTTATTAAAATTTTTAAGTTACCTTTAAGTTACCCTTAATGCTGTAACCACACTGAACCTAGGATTATGAATGGCTAATCATCAATACAACTTTGGACAACCAGTTCTTTCCTTCCTCTCTCCTTTCTCTCTCCTCTTTCCTTTCCCTCTCCTTTCCCTTTCCTTTCTCTCTCCTTTTATTCACACTTAATTCTTTTACCCATTTATTTCAGGGTTGATTTCTCCCAAGAAAAAATTTAAAATTTCTGGAAAGGTTAAAAATTTAATAGACCAGACGTAGAAAGTTTCCTCTCCTCCACAGATGCTAAAACAATTCCCATGGAAATAAGTAAATCTTGTGAAACCAGATGATTGCTGTCATTAGGTTTCATTACAACCAGATATTTGTGATTTTAACTCACTCACTTTGTGATTAGATAAGGCAATACAAAATGGGGAAAAATGAATCTGCTAGAGTGAAGGACAGCATGAGGGGAGGGGGAACAAAGAACGGAAAAACTAGTTAAATGGGAGTTGCTGAAATTTCTGTTTTAGAAAGAAGAATTTATTAAATGACTGTTTAATGGAAGATGGAAATATAAGTAATACTTAAAAGAATCCCACTTCTTTACTTTATGTTTCAAAGCTATGCAATAGCACAACTTGAGGAAAAGAGCAGGTTGGCACTCTCCTAAATGTTATTCAAAAACACTTAATGCTTCTACTTTTTGTGTAATTCTCTAGCCAGTGGAACATTTTATATATAAAGTGCATTTAAGAAAATGGAATGTTGTTCACAGTTATCTGCAGAAGTGGATGCTTTATATCAAATGAAAAGAAATGTCTGCCTGGAGTCCTAAGTCAGATGAAAGACTTCAGAGTGCACTTCAGAACCAACCAAGTATTGACTATATGTACGTAGCTCACATTCACAGTGAAGGGTTTTTCTAATATTATTTGAAGGTACCTAACTCTCCTGATTTTATAAGATGGGAGATCTTTAGTACTTGTGTCAGAGCTCTATTTAGAACACTAGAGAGAGAAAGCCAAATTCAGCAGCACTTCTTTTTTATTCAAGTACAATTTCTAATCTCAGTAACATGCCACAGAATCACAGCATAGTTAGGGCTGTCTTTTAAATGCATTGTCCTTCCATTTCCACCCCAACATCTAGAAGTCTGGATTATTCATTTGCTCTTTGAACAAAGGTCGGGGTTGTATGAAAGGCTTGCATAGTATCCACTCTTCAGAACAAGAGAAAAAGCAGATATAAATAAACAGGGAGGAAAAACACTTTAACAATTTGACAAGAAAAAAACAAGTGTTATGCAGGGCAACAGAGTATGGGGGTTTTTGGAGACTTTGTTTTTCCATCTGAGTGAATGAAAAATACAAGTCCACCTTTTCATCCTGTCAAAGTAAATTATTTTTTCTTCCTGGTCAAAGACAGCACAAACTAACTAAAAGACTAACTGGTCTGTTCCACCAGTCTTTAATGTTACAGAGCAGGGTTTGTTTGAAGTGCTGCACAAATGAATTCCTGAGCAAAAGAACCACTAACACGGAGGTGTAGTTTAGATCTTTCAGTTAATTACTTTAAACAAAAAAAACCACCCAGTTATGCAGTCTTTCCTCCCTCGTATATCACATTATACCTGAGAATACAGACAATAATGAGAGTAGGATATAACTGCTCCTACATTCTGACAAATACATTGACAGGCTGTTGTTGAAGTACATAAAGCTGTGATTCATGCTGCAGGAACAAAAATGTGGTTCTGAATACTTGCACTGATAATGTTACTCTCTGTCTTTTGAGACTTTTCATTCTCAGGTATAAAGAAGAGATATCAATTTTTCACTCACATGACTGAGCACTGCATTTGAATAAACCATACTATAGGATATACTCTGCCTAGTCATGATTTTAACAAACAGCCACGCTTTGCCTCTTTCTGGGGAACATTTTTAATAGCTCAGTTCTGAAGATCTTAAGTGTGTGAAGGATTGATTTTTATATCCAGTATATCCTTCTTTAGTTAATACATGCCATCTGCAAATTATTCTTCCAATTTGTTATTACATTGCTTTTCTCTGATCTTGAACACATGGGGTTTACATTTGCCTTGAGGAAAAGATCTATCAGACAAGTGTTCTAAAAAGAAAAGTTGACAAATACTACATGAATGACTCACAAATGATTTCTTGCATTTTGCAAACTGCGAGACTTACTGTTCCAAACAAAGGATGGCAGTGAGCTGGAAATGGACTGATTATTGCAAACTTGATGCGTTTTTCCAAATGGAGACAAATTTAAGAGGAGACAATGAGAACAGCTGCCTGGGAAGTAGTCAAAATGCAAAGGGAAAGACTGGAAGGATGGCAAAGAATGATGGACACTAAGTGATTGCCAAACTCTGAAGAAGTATGTTTTCAGGAGAAGCCTGAGGCAGTATATGTCAGAGAAAATATGTCTCTGAAATAACTCACTGTAACTATTAGGATGTTATGCAGCAGTGGTTGAGCAGATGAAAGACAGAAAATGTTTATGAAAGGTCTATAATAGGGCCAACTTAAACAAAGTAATTTCTAGAGAACAAAGTGACTTTCAGTTGGTTTTTTTTGCTTAGTCTTTTGCATCTTGCCCCATATAGTATGGGAATATAAACAATAAGGTATTTCATTATGTATTCTTATCTCTTTCTTCNAAAAAAAAAAAAAGAAAAATAGTCTGAAAAGAAAAAAAGCAGATCAGTAGTAATGAAATAATTCATCCCATGTTGTTATTTTTCCTCTCACAAATTGATCCATAGAAATCACTTCTCAATTAAATATCTCCCTTCAGAAATTTTCAGGAAGACCGATTACATACTTAGCACTGTGTTTTCAAAAGTTCATTCCAACAGTGCACTTCTGAAAGAGTTAATCATTTATTAGACCTACATGAGTGAGCCTTTTGAAATAAGAAAGATTAAGAAAATAAAAATTCTTAAATGAGGAAGACCTGTATGTAGACAAGAATTTTCACTTAAGTAGCTTCTAGTAAAATGAATTTCAATTGACTCCTTCCCTATTCCCTGCCCCTATTTTTTCCTTGTATTTTTGGTTTGCTGTATTTTTAGGCACCACATTCTACAATCTAACTATCAAAAACTTCCTCTCTTCCATGCTATAAATACCTAATCATGCCATTTATCCCTTTTACCTATTCTACATTTATTTCTCTATTGTAAGTGTAACTAATGTTAGCATGTGTGTATGTACCTATATATATGGTCCAGTTCTCAGCCAGTCTAAATTGGTCCAGCTAAATTCATCCTAGCAAAGGAACAGTGCCCTAACAGCCTGCAGAAAATGGCCCACACACTGTTAAATCTGTGTATCCACTGCAAAATCAGATCTTTGCCTAGAGGAGAGGCCTGCTCAGTCATGTACTGGATGCATAACTTCTCCATGTATTTTTAAGCTGTTCAGTGTTTCCCTATTGAACAACATTTCATATAGTCTGCATTATGGAAAATCTTCAGTTGGTAAGTCCCTTGATGACATAGTTGGGTGTCTGTGTACTTCTGATTTCTCTGGTTTTCTGGGCAGGAGTTTAAAAAGATTTGAAAAGGGCAGAGTTGTGCTTGGCATGAGCTTTTATAGGTACAGCACGGCTGCTGTTGTCCTGGAAAAAAATAAAATGAAACAGAAAGTGATAAGCCCTTGAAAATAAATTTTTTCCTGCTCCTTGCCATAGCTTTATTTCCTCTTTAGTTCTTTATTAGCAGAACTAATAACTAATACAGTAATAAAGAACCGCAAATACCCATCTAGTGACTTAATAATAAATCCACCTTACCTCTTCTTTGGACAGATGTTAAAATCTGTAATTTGCTGCAGAATGCTTCAGGCAGATGCTCAGTCAGACTGCATGCTGTCATCCCAGAATTTCTTTTTCTGTGATATGTCTGGCTAATATTCAGCATATGTCAAAATAAAGTTATAATCTCCACTTCAAATTAATACCCTTATACCATATCAGTCTTCATGAGTGTTCTTTTTATTAACCGAAGTAATCCTAATTGCTTCAGACTGTGTCCAAACCCAATTTGACATACGATATGTTACTGGTTTGGGGCTTTTTTTTCATTTTTATTTCTGCACAGCTCTTTAAATGTAAATCATGGTGATTTACATTTAGTAGCCTCTAGATATCAGGAAGAGTTTGGAAATCTGACTTGTCTTGTTATATAGAGTGTGTTGTTCCAGTAATGGCAACATTATCTAGAGATTCAAAATACAGTGATATAACTTGTATCTCCACTAGAAATAGTCCAACAGTGAAGGCATTTTAGGAGATAGCAATAGTTTCAGACAAAAATACTAGTAATTCTTAATAGTAACACACTTAAAAAATACATTTAATTTATTTCCTAATTTAAAATTTCTTATTTAGGATCAAAATTTTAAATAAGTACCTGTAAATAAATCCATAATGTTTGTCACGTTTGTCTCCTTGTAGACAAATACATCATTTCAGATAGCTCTTAGACAATTAGAAACCTTCTAATATCATACAAAATCCCTTCAAGAGACTCACATTAATTGTACCCCACTGTAGTCAGAGTATTCTTATCAATGTATAGTGAAACCAGAACTTCCCATTTGTCAAATGCTTCAGCTGTTGTGAACGTACATTCTGAGATATCAAACTTAAAACACAAAATCATCACCTATTAACATTAGGATTAAAATATATACACAGACATTTTTGCATGCATATTTGTGAAGTAACAGTAGAATGTAACCCTTGGTAAGAAATCTAAGTGTCTGTCTTTGTGAGAGAGAAAAAGGAGCAAATTACAGAGAAAAAAAAGTGTTTCCTGAGTTTAATTAATAGCATTTTTGTATAATATAAAAAAACAAACCAGGATAACAGGTCACAGAACACATCTGAAAGGAATAGTTCCTGCCAAATGGAACAACCATCGTGTAATTGCATAATCTGCCGGTGTACAAAGCCCCTCTCCAGCTTTCTTGTCAGGCCCCTTTTAGGTCCCGGGTCCAGCCTCGGATCATTTTCTTGGTCCTCCTCTGGACCCACCTCAACAGGTCCACGTCTTTCTTATGTCTGGGGACCCAGAGTTGGACTTAGTATTCCAGAAGGGGTCTCACGCAGGCCGAGTAGAGGGGCAGAATCACCTCCCTCGACCTGCTGGCCATGCCACTCTGGATGTAGCCCAGGATGAGGCTGGCTGTCTGGGCTACAAGTACACATTCTTAGCTCATGTCCAGCAGCAAGGTTGCTCTCAGTGACTTCTTTTCCCAGTCTGTACTCATGTCTGGGATTGCCCCTAACGAGGTGTAGCACCTTATACTTGCTGAACTTGGTTAGGCTCACAGGCTTACTTCTCAAGTTTGTCCAGGTCCTCCCAGATGCATCCTTTCCTTCTGCTGTGTCAACTACACTGCTCAGCTTCGTGTTGTTTGCAAACTTGCGGGATCTCACTGTCTGTGTCACTGATAAAGATATCAATCGCAAGACAGAACCCTGAGGGCCACCTACACATAGAGCCGTAGACCATGAGTCTCTGGCTCATTGACTCTTGATATGTTACTGGTTTGGGGTTTGGGATTTGGCTGAAGAACTCTCTTTGGCCAATTCCTTATCCACCGAATAATCCACCCTTCAAAATAATTTCTTTCCAACTTGGACATAAGGATGCTGTGTGAGAAATGTCAAAAGCCTTACAGAAGTCTAGCTGACATAGGTCAGTCTTCCCTTGTCTCCCCCTGCAGTTACCCGAATCCTCAAAATCTGAGTACAAACTTATGCAGGAAAGTTGTCAAGTGGAATTGTTACCTGTATTATTTCATCTAAGTCCAGATATTCTAAAACTTGCTATTAGCAATCTATTGATATTTTATAACTTTTAAAAACCTTAAATGAACCATCTTGTCTTTCAAGTTACAATTGTGCATAGCAATATGTTAGACATAGATGAAAACTGAAAATTATTCTGTGTCCATATGGCCTCAGAAATTTCTACATGAACGTTAGACTAAAAGCTCTCGGGACACATAAGAGCCTTCAGAGGTTTTTTGTGTTTCCAGATAAATAAAGATGTTATATTCTATTTTTCCAACTCAAAACAGAAGGATTTACTAGCCAACTAGTTTTAAAGAAATAAAAACGAAACAAAACAACCAACAACATAAAAGATTTGCTATTTATGGAAGGCAAGAAAAATTATTTTCCAGTATTTTTCAGAAAAGTTGTCACTATGGAAAAAGAAGAATAAGAAAATTATAGAGCCTGTTCCCATCCAGTGTTTTCTCTTATGTTTCTCTAAATCATAGTTCTGTTCCATATAAGCATTCTCCTTTTATTCATACCAGAAGGAACACTGAACAGAAAAAAAAAAAAAAAACAAATAAAATTGACTTACACTGACTCCTTCAAGAGCCTTAGTGACGCACACTTTCATTATCAATCAGTCAGAACTAAACATTTAAGCATTGGTGAAAACTAGGTCAAAATACAAAACAAGGAAAAAAATCTTAAAATCATTGTAAATAACTGAATTTTCATACATGCTCATTTTCAATTTGAAATCTTTCTATAAGATACATCCAGAAGACTGAAGTGAAGGGGAGAAAAAAACCTCATTGTCACTTACGAGGCTCCTTGAAAGTGATTTTCAGCACTTCAGAAGCAACTAAAACTATCATTCTACAACAGAAAAAATATAGGGGAAATGGAAACTGGAAATAAACCTTCACAATATTTAAATACTCACTTTAAAAAAGCTTTTTAAGCTGGTTTTAAAGTTGCATTTTGGGACCCCTGTTGACTTCTTTTGTGAAAGCATTCATATAATTGAGAAAGCATCAAACTCCCTGCTCTTTTTTTAGAAAAAGCCCATCTCTATGCTTTTGTTCAGATGAACACCTGGCCTATAAAATTCAGTGACAGAACCTTCCCCAGGGTGCCATTTTTGTAGAAAGCTAACAAAACTTTAAAAAGTATATATTTTTTGCCTCATTGGAGCTTACACAGCTTTATTTTACACTTTTTCCATCTGTTTCTCTGGCTCATCTGCGGGTATTAGTGTGTTTAATGGAAGCTGTATGACTTGTCCAAGAGAAGCCTGCAGTCAGCAGGTTCCTGCCTACTTCTGGCTGGCAATCCAGCCAAAATATTCCAGGGAGAGGAAGACAGGAGGGGAGGAAGAGATGAGAAGACAAGAAAAGAAAGTTTCTAATTTCTTCTACAAAAGACTGAACTTGTAAATATCTTCAGGGATTAATGGAAGGAAGAATCACTCACTGCTTGGAGGGGGCCTGAATTAATTAACATGAAAATAACACGCAGGAATACTTATAATGTCTTTTTAGTGGGGATGACAGCTGGCCAAAGATCTTATTCTGCCTTCCATCTATACCAAGTTCTCTTTTCTCTCACCAACCTCATACCTTGGTTATAGAAGACTATTAAAAAGCCAAGGAGGAAGTAAGGACACATGCAAAAGAAGTCATGGAATCCCTCAAAATATTAAGGTGAATTCTTTAAAAATATTTGCATCAATGCTGCTTAAATTTAATTGTATTTCTTAATATTTAATTATTGAAAGTAAAATGGAATTCAAATATTACCAAAGATTGGAGATATTTATGCTTTAAATTCAAAAACTTGCACGTTGTAAAGTGCTGCAGGAGTAGATGTGAAGAACGTAGATGAATATTTCCTTTGGATTGTCTCCCAGCCATTACATGCCATATAAGCAGACAAAAATACAAAAAAAAAGGAAAAAAAGAAAAAAAAAAGAAAGAAAAAAGAAACAGCATTTTGTGTCAACTAAAGAAGAAAATGGCAGGTCTTAGATGCTGACTTTTATCTGCAGGCATAATAAAACCATAGCAATACGCATTTCCACACAACTTCCTGATAGCTCAGTGATAGGTTTCATTTTCTTTGGGATTTCAATGCCACACTTTCCAGTGTCTGCCTGCACTGCATTAGACAAAACCAAACCCTAACAGCTGTCATGTGCAGTTCATTCTCCCTCTCAGCCTGTCCCTGAGGGAAGAATTGTGTGCACTGGAGTGTTTTCTTTTTGATAGGCTTCTGCATCTTTTTAAAATGTACATGTTTTTCTCCATTTATATTAGAGAAAAGAAAGCCAAGAGAATGTGCCTCACACATGAAGAGAAGTAATCAATGTGGAAAGATTTAGGAAAGGTAACTGGAGCTGGCCATGCACAGACTTGATAGGCTGTACTAACCTATCATTTTTAGTAAATCTGCTTCATACATCAGCACAGAAATATCCATAGCAGCACATATGGGATTCCTACCATTTCATGGAAGTTTTTTTAGAAACTAGTCAATGAAAAAGGTTATAAGATCTTTTCAGCTAAATTGAAAGGACTGAGAATAAAGCAGTCTAGGTAACTTAGCAGTACTTGGATCACCTAACACCTGTTGCAGTTTCAGAGTATGTCAAGAATATGCTTCTACATTAGCCATAAACTAAACAAAAAAGAACATGATTTTAGGAGGTTTTATCATTAATATATCTTCAGTGAAGAGAAAAATAATGAAGACAGTCCAGTGTTTTCCCCTTGGCCTGCTCCATGGAGTATGAATGATTGTGCAGTAAGCTCAAGGTATCATCATTACACTAATTTCTCAGAAGCATGTGACAAACATACAGGGAAATTCAAGTGCAGAAGGATTTTCAGAATTCTGAAACATCTTAAGCTGGGATATTTATATACCTGAGCACATACTTTGAAAATCTTATTTTAAGAAAAAAGAATACACTACTCCCACTTAGTCAGACTAGGCTAAAGATAATTTCTACCTTAAAATTAAATTGTTTCATTACAAAACGATTAGTTCAAATGCTTTGTGAATTGAATTCAGCAATTCCCTCTATTCCCCAGTTCCTTGTCTGCACAGTAGAAATGTTTTCATTTGTTTTCTCCTGTATCTGTACTTCGCAAGAACAGCTAAGTTGTAAGCTTTTTAAGCAAATTCCACAACTGTGTGATCTTCCTTTCTGCATCAGTGTCCACGAGGCATGTCAGATTTATTGATTTGCGATATCAATTTTGCTTCTAGATGTTCCAGTATTTTCTGCTTTTTTTAGTACTCTGTCCAATAGAGGTTCAAAGCTGGTATATGATCATACTACTTGCCAGACTGCAGAAGCTTCTTAAAAACAATGTATTCAGCCCTACACATATTGAAAACAGTAGTTTAAGTAGCAAAGTAGGAAAAACTTCAGTGAAAAGGCATATATTCAGACTAGGTGGTATAAACAGGGGTGTATGCTCCACAGGGCTCCATTTTAGAGCCACTGTGCTTCAACATCCTCATAAATTATTTGAATGCAGGACAAAAAGTTATACTAAGTAATGTTACTGGCAACATTAAACCCAGAGGAGCTGTTGACTTACTTGAAGGCAGTGAGGCCCTGTAGAGAGATCTTGACAAGTTAGAGGGCTAGGCTATCACCAGCCATATGAAGTTTAACCAGGGCAAGTGGTGGATTCTACCGGTACAACGGGACAACTGTGAATGTATACACAGAGTGGGGAATGAGAGGCTGGAGAGCAGACCTGCAAAGAGAGACCTGTGTGTCCTGGTCCATGGAAAGTTAAACATGACTCAGCAGTGCCCTGGCAGCCAGGAGGGCCAACCCTGTCCCGGGGGGGCATCAGGCACAGCATCGCCAGCCGGGCAAAGGAGGGGATTGTCCCACTCTGCTCTGTGCTGGTACAGCCTCACCTTGGATATTGTGTGCACTTTGGGTGCCACAGTATAAGAAGAATATAGAGCTATTAGAGAGCATCCAAAGGAGGGCTACAAAGATGGTTAAGAGTCCAGAGAAGAAGCCATCCAAGGACTGCCTGAGACCACTTGGTCTCTTCAGCCTGGAGAAGAGGAGACTGAGGGGAGACTTTGTCACAGTCTACAAATTCCTCATGAGGGGAAGAGGAGGGGCAAATACTAACCTCTTCTCTGTGGTGACCAGTGACAGGACCTGAGGGAAAGGCCTGGAATTGTGTCAGGGGAGGTTTAGGTTGGATATTAGGGAAAGGTTCTTCACCCAGAGGGTGGTTTGGCACTGGAACAGGCTCCCCAGGGAAGTGGTCACAGCACCAAGCCTGAGAGAGTTCAAGAAGCATTTGGACAATGCTCTCCGGCACATGGCATGACTCTCAGAGCCATCCTGTGCTGGTCCAGGAGCTGGACTCAATGATTCTTGTGGGTGTCTTCCAGCTCAGGATATTCTATGATTGTGCTGGCACTGCTGCTGTTAGCTTAGTCCAGTTTTGTTTTTCATTGCTGTTACATTCATACTTCTAGTAAGATTGTAGATAATTCTTTGTTAAGTAATTAACTAAAAAAAAATACATTCTACATAAAATACAGGGTTTCCACTACCTTTCTCAGAAACAGACCTAAAAAACCTGAAAACTTTTTCCTTTACAATATCTTAAGTATGAAAATTAAGTATCTTGACATTTTGGGTTGAACTACTTGTCAAAACAGAAAGGTAGCACAACAGGGAGAAACATAAGCCTCAAATGCATGATGATATTATCCATATGGAATATAAGGTATCCCGTTTCAATTCATTGCTTCGAAAAGTTTTATAACTTCATGCTACTTCTTAGTTTATTCTACTGCTTTAAATAAGTAAATATTTCTTCTAGCCAATCTGAAGACTTCTCAGTTTCATCCTGGTGAAAAATAGAATGAAATTGCTCTAGAATCGATCAGCGTCACACTGCTGTTTTTCAGCTCTGAGTAATAGGTACAGGTCATTGTCTTGGAATCTGTTTTCCTACAAAAAGCAACTGCTTAAACAGTGCTGCTTCTACGATGTGTCACAGAGTATTTACCTCATTCTCTTAAACATGGCTTAAATAGCAAGGTATTACTGACTTCTAGGGGGAGGAATGAACTTCTTCCATCTTCATTTCTTCATATGCCATTCCTCATTCTACTTTTCAAAAAGCAGGGACAATACAGTTGAAAATACGTTTTTACCTTTACTTGTATCTCACCATCTGCACCCTGGATTTACAGCTTTTATGAAAGGACAGCATCTCCCACACATAGTGGTTCTATCTCCTGCAAGGCTAGTATTTACCACATCTCTCCAAGACCCTCAGCATGTGATTTATTTCAATCACTCAAAGAGCAGTAGGTCAAATGCGTACAGGAGCATTAGTATTATTTCCTAAGCCCAAGGAGCATTAATATTATTTCCTAAGCCCAAGTCACACACCTCAAAAAGATGATATGTGGAAGTAACAAATGTCAGAGCATCCCTAAAATGTTAAGGACTGCCTTTTATGATTTTTGCATTTAGTGTCCTTTCCTAAGGATTGTCAGTCCATAAGAAAATGCATCTCTTCCTAAGTACAGTGAAACAAGACTTTCCATGAACTCCCTAAAGCACTTCAGTACTGTTAGCACAAGGTGTATGACACTATGCTTGAAGAGCTGCTTTTCTTCTCTGCTGTCCCCAGCTCTACCCAGATGAGTTTCTATACTGCAGTTCTATCCTTTAAACATCAATTTTTACCCTGTAAAATGCGGATAATATTTTAAATTTTTACAGCATTCTCAACGATTCACATTATATAACTTTTTGATTAAAATAGCTAATTTTACAGACTACATTTTTAGTCCTTTAAATTGTAAAATACTTTACAGAGAAAGCCATAGTCTGTATTTTTCAATATAGGAAAATAAAAAGAAAACATCTTTCATTTTTATAATCCAAACCAGATACAGGAAAACTCATGACTTACAGAGACTGATTACACATTAATTGTCAGAATCTCTTGTCCACATTTTGCTCTTTGTTAGCAATAGTGATGCTTGTTGTCAACATATTTATTGCAACAATATAATTATTTCTGCGTTTAAGTATTTACACAGATTATTTACTTCTATTTTCCACAAAGCTAGTCAGTGTTATTGGGGCAAGGAGGGTGGCTGTGGGGAGATAGAATTCATTCAAATCAGAACCAACAAACACTCAGTTGGCTGAGACTGTAATAGTGTATCATAGACAAATATACTGTCATAACTTTATGTCCATGCATGTTAGAGACTTATATACAAGTGATGTTAAAATTTATTCCACACCTCTGTTGTTAGAATTCTTCACATTACTGAAGGGGGAAAAAAGAAATCAAAAAAATCTTTTTGAAAGAGAAGTTTTCAGTTTTTCGTGAGTCTCAACCATGACCTTGCTGCATCACTTCACAGACAATCTATATTTACGTTGACTCAGAAGTGCTTTTGCAAAATATCAGCTGTTCTATTAAAGGCATATAGGAATTATCAACATACTTAATCAAATAAAATATCACACAGCAGCAAAGTAAAACATCTTTGTCAGATTTATGGTAATGGTACACTTGAGGAAATTACAGTAGTTGCTGTATGTTGTTTTTAACATTCTGAAATGTGCAATGTAAAGTCTCATATGAATTTAACTACACAATCCTATTTCACTATAAACACTTTCTGTAAGCGCAGGGGATTATAGAAGAATATTTTTCCTCTTGGACTGAGTTCAAATCAAGTAGTCCTACATCACAGAAGAAATGTGAATGAATAACAATACAAAAGAAAAAAATCTAACTAAACAAAACACACAAAGAGTGTAACCCTAGGTGGCTCATCTAATCAGAAAAATATGGCTGAGCCATACAACTACAAAACTGCAAAACCATGGGCATTGTCTTCAAATTCCTTTTAGACAGGCAGGTCTGTTTTAGGTGACAATTTTGGCATAATCTGGATACATACTAGGATTTTAAGCAACATGTAACTTACTCTGCTCCTTTGCAAGCAATATAATGGGATATTACCAAAAATGAATGAAGTTTAGCCATGAGGATAAAACAGATTAAACAGAAAATTGCAAGTACTTATCCAAGCCAGCTCTCTCATTGGCAAACATCTAATTGAGGAGGACCTCACAAAACAACAACTCCTGCAATATCTGCATGAAATTGTCTGTAATTGCAGAGGACTATCCAGACGCCTAATATAACAGGCTGTATAGATGTGTCCCAGCAGATGCTTCAAAGGAAGATGCAAAAAACCTTTCAATGGCAGTTACATAATGTCTAAGAATAAAGTTCCTTCAGCAGATGAGAAGTAAATAACTGTATTGACTTTTATACTTCAACAACATCTACCTCACACATTTTATGCTCTATTTATTACAGTTAGATTAGTTTGATGTACTTCATCAAATGCTGTTCTGTCTGAATCTTCTTAACACGCATTTAGGATGATCGTATTATAAATGACATGAGAATTAATGCTGGAGAGCTCTACTCCCTATGCTGTTTAAGGTATCACTGCAACTAAGACTGGAGGGGCCAGAGCTGGATGCTGGACTAAATCACTGCTGAGAAGGCTAACCTGAGGAAAGGCACACACAGGTTGGAGGTCATTGGGTCCACCACCCCGCTTAAGTAGGGTGACCTAGATCTGGATGCACAGGACCATGTACAGATGTCTTTTGAATATATTTTGGACTGCAAAATCCAAAAGTTCCCTGGGCAACCTGCGACAATGCACAGTCACCTTCACAGCGATTCCTGATGTTCATAAAGCATCTCCTGTGTGTGAGCTTGCGCCCTTTGCCTCTGGTCCTGTCACTGGATATGACTGAAAGGAGCCTGGCTCCGTCTTCTTTGTGGCCTCCCTTCAGGTATTCATATACGCTGATCTCCCTGAGCTTTTTCTTCTCCAAGCGGAACAGTTGAAGCTCTCTCAGCACATCCTCATATGACGAATGCTCCAGCCCCCTCATCGTCTTAGTGGTCCTTTGCTGGACTCTCAGCAATAGTTCTGAGTGTCTCTTGTTCCAGGAATCCCAGAAGTGAACACAATATTCCAGACATTTATGATAATTAACTGCAGATAGGCCTGTATATCTATTTACAGATACATAGGATGTTCTGGATGGTTAAAACTCAAGAAACTCAGAACTGGAAAGTTCCATAGCATGTGTATTTGCTGTGGAAGCCAATAAGCCCTGTTTTGAGGCAGGGCTTACAAATGAAAGAACATGGCTGTTCTGACATGACCATGACCATATATTTTGCATTTTAGTAGTCTTCTGCCCATCCCTCTGAAGAACAAACAGACCAAATCTCATATGCTTACATGAGACCTATGACGTCTATCTGTTTCCACTTATGTCTATGTATGGCTTCCTTTATGCATTACATAACAGATTAATTTAATATCCAGTTACATTATGAAGCCTACAAATTTCTCTATCAGAACTTTGTCCTCAGTACTTGTTATACTTAAGACAATTTTTCCACCTAATTTTTACAAAAATTTTTAGAATAGATGCTTTAATAATCAAAGACATAAAAATAAGCAGTTCCAGTGCAATCAATGTTTAGTTCCCAGTAGGACATATACAAATTTCATTAGAATTCATGGAGTTTTGGCACACAAAGTATGTGCCCAATATTATCTTCTCAGAGGAGAACTGTACCCAGCACTTCTGTTTACATATGAGATTCCATACTCCACATCATAACTTAAAAATTAATTTAAAAAAAACCCCACAAACAAACAAAAAGTAATTAAGGAAAACAAAACAAAACAAACACGCCTAGGAAATCAGTAGAGAGCTTAAAGTGACCACAAAAACAATTAGCCATATGCTCTTCCCTTGCTGTATAACACTGGGGAAATCTTTCAAGGAATTTTTTTGCCTTGGTGCCAGAGTTTTTTGCCTTTCTTTTGTTCTCTGCATGGGAGCATGCCAGTGAAACTTTAGAAAGAAATAAGAATGTTTTCCAAATTTTTCTGTCTTTCCTTCGCTTTCCCACCCTCCAAACATCAAGGTACAGTTAAGAAATACAGATGAGACATTGGGAATGAGATATTCTAACCTTGTCATGGAGATCTATCAAATATTGGACAATGCCTCATTTGGCTGTGATCTGACTAGATGTAATCAATATAGTCAAATTTGCCTGAGATTAGATTGGGTGTAAAAAGTTTTTATACTTACAGCTTTGAATTTTTTATGCATTTCATATTGTGTGAAAAGAAAGGGTCTTTTTCAGGAGCTATTAATCTAAAAATGTGTAAACATCCTTGAGTTAGAAAAGCATCATATGCTACCTCATATAATGTTTCATTTGCCATTTTGACACAGAAACCTTAATTTTCCTTGTAGAGTTTGTCACATTTTTAATTGCCTATTATAATCCTTTTTCTGTAGAAGACTTATTTTTATAGTCCATAGAGGATTCTACATACAAAAGAAACAAAACAAAACTGATCTGAATGTTTATCATTTACTCATTAACACAAAAGTATCTGAGAAAAGAATAAAGACAAATTCAAAAGTAATATTTTAAAATATACTTGCTTTATGAAGTTTTCCTAAGGTTTTAGCCTTCAGTGTAAAACTGCAGCTTTAAACATATGCATCTTCTACTTAACTTTTGCTTTTACAGCCATTGACAGCTCAAAGATCCGCATTTTAAACTGTGAACATATAGTAACTTATGAAAAGCAACCAATTGAAACTGAAAATGTGTATAAATTCTACATTATTTTATCCCTGCTTTGATTTTTTTCCACTCAAATCACTATTTATTGACTTACTGAAGGGTTAATAAACCCATATGTCGATCTGTGATGAGTTGACCTTGGCTGCATGCCAGTTGCTCTTCAAGCCACTCTATCGCTCCCCGCTTCAGCAGGACTCGGGCGGAGAAAAGAAGATGAAAAAATCCCTTATAGGTCAAGATAAAGACATTTTACTAAAGGAACAGCGAAGGTCGAGTTCAGACAAGCATATGAAACAAAGATTTATTCTCTACTTTCCATCAGCAAGATATTTCCATGCACTTCCCGAGAAGCAGAGGTTCAGCACTATAGTGGTTTCTCTGGAAGGTAAATGTTGTGAATGCCCATTCATTCCCGCCTCCTTTTCTTAGTTTTTATATCTGATCTGACAACATATGTTACATAACATCCCTTTGGTCATTTTGGGCCAGCCATGCTGGTTGTGCTCCTCACAAAACTTTGCCCACCCTCAGTCTACTGGTTGGGGGGTGGAGTGCTGGGGAGACAGCACTGGTGCTGTGCTAGAGCTGCTCAGCAGTAGCCAAAACACTGGTGTGATACCAAACCTTTCCAGCTACCAATGCAGAGAATAGTGCTGTGAGTGCTTCTGTGGGGACAATTAACTCTGTCTCAGCCAGACCCAATACAAGATCATAACACAAGCCTAAAAAGAACAATGCATGAATCAGCTGAAGTTACCTAACTCAGCACTTCATATTATAAGGGAAAAAAAAAAATACAGAAGAACATGAACCCTAACCTTCATTATGCAAAATTATGTAAGTAAAGCAAAGAAGTAAAGAAAAATCATTCTACAAATATAGATCACAAGTTATTATGAACCAATTAAATTTCTACATAACCCTCAGTAAAAATGGGACATTAGATAATTAGAAATGCTAATGTTAAGAAAGTTTGGACTTAGTTCACATTTTAACTGCTAATTGCTACAATTAAAAATGAGGATTTTGCTTTAATTTTTGTTACAAAGAGTTCAGAACTGAAACATATTTTGAAGCTGTCACTGCTGGAAATGAATGCTGACCCATAAATTTGGATATGCAAAATATTGTCTTAGGTTCATTAATATTAGGGTTTGTTTCAATGAGAAATCATACCCCTCAACAACAACAAAAAAAAAAAGCGCTTCCTGTATTTGAAGAAATAGAATTTCAAATGACTAAGCCATTAATTAAAACTTGCTATTGCAGTATTATATGGTTCGTATAGTGTAATTACATGACCAAGTCAAACACAAAATCAAAGTTAATCACTATTGAATGGCTAATGAGACGGAGAAAGGCACTCATTACAAAAAACAACACAAAAACCCAGATCAAGATTAATCCAATAATCAGATACAGGTAGACTTCCCACAGATTTTGTAAGAGACCTTGGGTATCTGACTAGTAGGAGCAAAGGGAAGGTAGAACACATGCATGTCTAGAAGAGCCTCCAGGCAGCACACATTACATAGCATACATGACTAAAAAACCCAATAATAAGTTAACGGATCATCAAGAGTTGGAGTACTGTTGCTTACCAATTCATGTAAAAAGGTGTGCTGAAGTTGTTACTTCCGAAGCAATTTCCATATTTAACTAGCTTAGTTTGGTTTGTGGTATAATGAAGGAGAAAGAAACCAGAAAAACAGTCTGAGTTAGCCCCAATTATTTTATTTCACTCAAAAATGCAAGTTTATTTTACTTTTGCAGTAATTAGTCATCTACAAAAAAAAAAGTTCAAACCCAGTAATTGAAAATTAAAATGTTCAAAATTAACGTACACATTTTCAAAGTCAATAAATACTTTTAGGATAAGCATCTTAATAAGAGCAAAAATAAAAAGCTGCTTTTGAAATAAATTGAAAGTGATGGAAAAAGAGTTTTGAATTATTTCCTGTAGGTTTCTACTTCTGCATATGTATAAACTTTGTTAATGAATTATCATAGTACCCAAATGTAATTCTGGAACCTGGACTGGCTATTATTAGCTACATACTTTGATAGTTCAAGTGAAATTAAGCTATCTGCAAGGTTTACTTTGTGACAGAAAGTGATGCTTTCAAAAAACTTGATTATGGCAATAAACACATTATTTACAGTATTGTTCAGCAGATTGATTGAAGTTAAAGGTGTAATTTTAATCAGATAAATATCTGGATTTCAAACTATATCTATTAACAGAGCAATATCCTGTGTTAAAATACTGATTTTATTTGTCACACATCATTAGAAAAGCTAGCAGTGTGCCACAGCCTCCACTTACTTTTGAACCTGAATTTACCTTCTGTCTCCTTTCCCTTAGAAAAGTCAAGCTTATCTATCCAAGAGAAACAATTGACACCAAAGGATTGTTTTTCCACTCACCAGCTCTAAGCTGCTTTTTATTGTTCGAAGGAATTATTGAAGAGACTCAACACAGAATTTCAATCAGATACACAGTTTCTGGTTCATTGATTGGCTGATTCTTCTTCTTCTGGTGAAGAAAGGCAACAAAAGTCCTTTTAAAATCTATTCTTCTCAGAGAGGTCGCATTTGTGCTTTCTTTAAGCTGCTCTTTGTAATGCTGTGGTGTCAATGAATTTCTACCCACTCAGAAACTCTGCTGTCCTGGACTGCAAAGTACTTTCTTTCAACTGTTCTTGCAAATACTGAAATGTTCAACCTTCCTGTAAGTAAAGTTTAGCAGAGATCGAGTCTTGAAAATTTGTCAGGATCCCTAACTATGAGAGTTCAGACTGTCTCAAAATCTGATTCACTCTGTGAAAATGATCACTTATGCAATCTGACTTTGCAAGTGCTAGCGAGCTCTTTTTTACCTTCAGTTCTTACATGTCTCATTTCTGATCTTATTTTTTTTTGGTTCCTGTTAAGATATTTATGCTGATGGATAAAGAGTCAATCAATCTGTGGTCTTCTTTTAGCTTGTAATCTCGGGTATCCTTAAAGAAACACTGATATAAAGGACTTCTAATGTTATATGGAGTTGACTCATACATACACATGCTGCAGTGAGCAGAGTGGGAGGTAAGCTTGGATGTCTGCTAATTCCTTAAATTTACATGCCATTTACATATATATATATATACACATATAAAATGAATGCTTCAACTTCCTAATTTTTTATCCTGAGTGCTTTGTATCTCATGTAAACCTGAAATAACTGTAAAATGCAAAAAACCACTTAATTCTGTAGTGTTAATATTGTTACATTCAATCTCATTTGTGATTGCACTTCAAGAAATATGACGATTTAGCAGTTTTGGAAGCTGTTGTTTGAAACCAGGGTATATTCTAAGTGTTTCCTAAACTTGTTAAAAGTTTTTTTAAAAAATAGATTCCTTGGATCTTACTACAACATTGTCTCTTCTAAAATAGTTGAGAAGTTTCTTACCTCAGACTCAGCAAATGTTTCTATAAAATATTTAGAAGAACAATTTCTGCCATAAATTCCCTGGCAAACATATAATAGCCAGAAGATGCCCAGAACTCTCTTGGGCACATTCCAAAAACTGCTGAAGAACGAAGAAACCCCAAAAACTCACCAGGAAGAAGTCTCAGCAACCAGAAAATTTCTTGGCCAAACTGGAGGAAACCTTGAGAAATCCCTGGCTCTTAATGAGGGCATCCTATCCTCTAGGCCTCCATGAATTGTCAGCTCCTGCAGCAGATACCCTAGTTCACAACAGCAAAAAGAAGAGAAAAACAGCAATTCTGTTTTGTGATGAACACTTCTTCTATTTTGTCTAAGAGTTTTGACATTACTTCTTCAGATACAGGACAGACACTTCACAGTTATTAAGATTTACAAAGATGTTTACTAAGAATCTTACATAACTGTCTCTTTTAATCCATACTGTATACCCACAGAAAAGGAGCTGGGACTTCTCCGGGTCAACAAGTAAATATGCACTGCTGCAGTGATGGAATATAATTGCATATTGGGCTCCATTAATGAAATCTTTGCCTGTACATTGAAAAAAGTGATTACTCTCCTCTGCTCAACCCTTATGAGGCCACACTTGGCTTAGTTTCCAGCTTTAAATGTTGGGTGCAACAAAAAAACATGTCTTTGCATGGATATAAACATGAAAATTAGTTCATTGGCTTTCTTACATGCAAATGATGGCTTGCAATGCTTTTCATACCCTTTCTCTTGATATTACGGCTTTAAAATAAAAGTAAAAAAAAAAAAAAAAAACCTTTTCCTTTTACTTCTCAAAATCAGGATTGGCCCTGATCTTTTAAAAGCTTGCTGCAGTTAACAGGTTCATTCCTTTTGGGGAACTATGAAGACTAAATGGTACAAATCAAGCTGCCACAACTTGTCAGGCAACAATTTGATTAAAAACTACTTATTTGAGTAATTTCTTCTCCCTGAACACATTATCAGAAGTGAAAACAGGACCAAAGTTCTGGCACCAGCATAATGCTAAATCTCTCCCACATACTGTGGGGAGTATTGCTAGACAACTGCCAAGGGATTTAAAATAGGCCACCCATTCCTATTCTGTTATTATTTCTTCTTTCCCCTTCAGGAGTTTCTAGAGCAAAACCACAAGAATACTTCATTTTGGCATTACTGTCACTGTGTAAGTAAACACTCATTACATTTACGACTCCAGAAAAAGAAGAGACATTTGATACCATGAGCACCATGTTACAGCTGTGAGTTGGAAAACATAACACTTTTTAGCAAAGAGTAAAAAATTTGCTTGACTTAAAGTACATTAAACTGAATAAAAAATACAATCAGTGTAGCCAGCTAGGTTAGAAAATATTCAAATTATGCTAGAATACTTTTTAAGCAAGTTTAATGAATGCTGACATAACTAACTCAAATTTTAATACAATGACAGAAGCATTTCCAGGGTCTTTAGCCTGAAGCACAAACCTTGTCATTTAATAGACACCTTTGGAACTCTACTGTGTCAACTCAAAACAGAGCAGTCTCCAGGGAACCTCTGCATGGACTCCAGCTTGTGATGGGACTGTAGAACTGGGAATCTGACTGTGCTGAATTGGACCTCATCTGACATTTTCAGGAGGTATGAAGAAGTCACACGCACTGTGTGGGTGTGATCTCAATCCACCGGAGTTGAACAGCTCTATTTTGGTACTGTTTACTGAGTTTAGCTCTGTTGTACTGTGTCTGGGTTTCAGCTGGGATAAAGTTGATTTTCTTTCTACTAACTGCTTCAGTGATGTATTTTGGATTTAGGATGAGAATTATGTTGATAACACACTAATGTTTCAGTTTTTGCTAAGCACTGTTTACACTAAGTCAAAGACGTCTCAGGGTCTCACACCACACCCTACCAGTAAGTTGGCCGGAGGGCACAAGAAGCAGGGAGCAGACACAGTTGGGACAGCAGCACCAAACTGGCCAAAGGGATATTCTTTACCGTATGGTGTGACGCTCAGTATTTAAACTAGGAGGAAAACTGGCTGGGAGCTGCTGTTCCAGAACTGGCTAGGCATCTGTTGGTGGGTGGGGAGAGATACCATTGTGCATAATTTTTTTTTTTTTTTTGTATTTGAATTCTATTATTATTATTATTTTCCCTTCCTTTCCTGTCCTATTAAGTTGTCCATATGTCAACCTATGAATTTTCCTTTTTTTTTTTTACTGCAGTTCTCTCTCCTATCCATATGATGCAGAGAGTAGTGAGCAAGTGTCTGTGTGGTGTTAACTGCCTGTCACATTAAACTGTGTCCTTCTTGGAGCCCAACTAGGGTTTGAAGATTTGAGATAACAACAGAGCTGACTAGAGTGTATTAAAACAAATTTGTTATATGCATTCATTATATTAGTTTAATAGTCACTGATAACAATGTTGATTTATTTGCTCCCAGAGCTGTTGCACGTTTTCTTAGTTGTGTCATGTAACACATTTGCAGTATGTGTTCCCTGTTGGCACTGTTTATCATCGCTGGGGGCTGGGTTTAGGTTATCATGTTGTTGTACTTTGTAACCCTGACTTATGATATGATAAAACTGGTTGTGACACTTATCTGGTATTTGTACTCAGTATTGCCATCAACTCTGTACTTCAGGAGCCATCTATTGGGAACTAATAATAATTACACCTTTTACCTTTTCTCCTCAGAGAGCTGATCTAAGTGGGGGAGATACCTTATCCATCTTCTCCTTCTCCTCCAAAATTAAAATAGTTCTTGAGGATTTTGAATATCTATGGGATTTTCAAATTATCATGTTCCTTTTTCTATGTCTCCTGAATGTGTTGCTGGTCTTGTTTAAGCTTAAACAACTGTATAAGAATACCACCCCGAGTATCTGCCCTGAGCCTGGACAGCTATGAGTGGCAGGGTGTGTGGGGTAGTATGGGCAAGAGCCTAGGACAGTGGTCAGCTCCAGCCTTTTGGAATTACACCCTTGATAAGTGCAGAATCTGAAAAAACTATTTAAATATTTGGAAAAATATATTGTCCCCTCGCAATTCCAGAGACACAAATGACTGCAATGCGCTGAGGCCTGGCCCAGGCCTACTGAGCCCTGTTCTATTAAGCAACCTCAGGGGGAAGGGAAGGTCTCTGAAGACATTGACAAAACAACATGTGGCTATTCCAGTCCTGGTGACAGGAAGCAGGTTATTCCAACCTCAGTGACAGGCACTGTGGCTCCGCAAACCGCAGTGAGGGGCACTGCAGCTGAACCAAAGGACCAGTCTATGCCAGTATCAGTCCTCCCAAAGGACCCTTCTGTTGTGGGGATGCTGAGGGTTGAAGAACAGTTGCCAATCATTGCCACAATGGTGCTCTGACAGCAATATCACACTGAGACTCCCTGATTCCCGTCCATAAGATGAGTCCTGAACTGGAGATCCAAGGAGTGATCAGCAAGACTTGCTCACCTTTTAACAGTCTCATATGATCTGTGCAAAAGCCCAATGGAGAGCGGAGACTAACAGTAGACTACCGTGGCCTGAATGAAGTCACACTGCCTCCGAGTGCTGCTGTATTGGACATGTTGGAACTTACATACAAGCTCTTACATACTTACAAGGAAGCCACAAGTAAAATTGCTAATGCATTTTTTTCCATTCCTTGGGCAGCAGCAGGACACAGTTTGCTTCCATGTGGATGGAAATCCAGAAGACCTGGAACTGACTGTCCAGGGGTGGTAACACAGCCCGACCATCAACCATGGACTGATCCAGACTGCACTGGAACAGGGTGAAAGTATACTGATGACATCATTGTGTGTGGCAATACAGCAGAAGTTTTTGAGAAAGGGAAGAAAATAGCCCAAATCCTTCTGAAAGCGAGTTTTGCCATAAAACAAAGTAAGGTCAAGGGACCTGAACAAGAGATTCAGTTTTTAGGAATAAAATGACAAGACAGAAATGGTCAGATCCCAATGGTTGTGATCAACAAAATAACAGAAATGTCTGTACTAATTAGCAAAAAATTACACATTGTGTAATTTTTTAATCTTTCTAACACATTGTAGGTTTTTGGAGAATTCACATTCCAAATTACAGCCTGATTGTCAGTTCTTTCCAGCAAGTCACCCAGAAGGATGATTTGAAATAGGGTCCTGAGTCATGACAAGCCATTGAATAAATCAAACAGGAGATAATCCATTCAGTAGCCCTCAGGCCAGTCTGGACAGAGCAAGAGGTTAAAATATATGCTCTACACTGCAGCTGGGGAGAATGGCCTTGCCTGGAGGCTCTGGTGGAAAGCATCAGGAAAGACTAGAGGTCAACCCCCAGGTTTTTGACATCTGGTGTACAGAGCATCGGAAGCCCACTATACTCCAACTGAAAAAGAGATACTGCCAGATTATGAAGGTGTTCAAGCTGCTTTGGAAGTGATTGGTACTGAAGCACAGCTCCTCTTGGCATCCCATTTGCTGGTGCTGACCTGGATGTTCAGTGGGAGGATCTCCTCCACACGTCATGCAACTCATGGAGTTAGTGGGCCACACTGTACACACAATGGGCTCAAACAGGAAACCCAAGTCACACAGGAATTTTGGAAGTGACCATGGATTGAATGGAGAGAAGGCTAAGGTTTCAGAATATTGCCAGGGCACAGTGTATAAAGATCTACCAGAAAAAGATAAACAATATGCCCTTTTCACTGATGGTCGCTGTAGTAATATAGGAAAATAATTGAAGGTGGAATGCTGCTGTATGGAGTCCCCCACAACAAGTCACAGAAACTGCTGAAAGAGAAGGTGAATTGAGTCAGTTTGCAGAGGTTGTTATGACCCAGTTTAAACCCAGAAGAGCAAAGAAAATTAAGTGTCTGTGTATAAACCAGAAAGAACTTTGAAGGTTCAAAATACACACAAAAATGAGATTAAAACCAAACCAGGTTAGATGTTGGTGCCAAAAAATTGATGTATTTTATTTAATAGTAAAAGAGACAAAGAAAAAAGAAAGAAAAATAAAAGAAGGAAAAGAAAGAAAAGAAGGAAAAGAAAGGAAAGAAAACAAAGAAAGACGTGTGCATAGGAGGTGGGGGAACAGGGAGAGAGTGACAGGGGTTAGGTGGAAGCATATTACCCATCCGGGGGTCCCAATGTCATCTTGTTGCTCCCCTCCATCTGGTCTTCTTGTGGTGAGGGTCCCCTGTCACCGTGCCACACCACACCAT
Source organism: Edolisoma coerulescens (assembly GCA_013397115.1). Lineage (NCBI taxonomy): Eukaryota > Metazoa > Chordata > Aves > Passeriformes > Campephagidae > Edolisoma > Edolisoma coerulescens. The sequence goes on along the minus strand of VWZW01007322.1, from coordinate 938,009 downwards.
GCCGCCACACTCCCAAGAGTGTAGAATCCAGTGGATTAATATGTGCTTTGGGCCAGGTGGGAACACCCAAGTGCCTCCTTTGCAGGGGGCCAGTTTGACACCGTCCCTTGCAACACTTAGGGTCTGTTGCATCATCTCTGGTGTAGGGTCCGGGGACCCCTTTGGGGTGGGTCTTTGATGGGCCATGTCACCCCCTCTGTCCTTCATGTGGATGCCGCTTCTCCCCAGGTGAAGGGCTCCTCTGCACAGTGAAGGATGGGCGGTCACTGCACCTCTCACCAGAGGCTTTTCCAACACACACCCAAAACCTCTCTCTCCCCCCCGCTTTGGTGTGAGGGTCTGTGTGAGCCTGGCAGCTGATAGCCCTGAGCTGTGGTCTCCACCCTGAAGGTTAGGCTTGTGCTTTGTGAATGTCTGAAGCCCTGAGTTGTTACTTTATCTTATCTTCATCAATGAACCGTCCAGGGCCTTTCAGAGCCCCATTCAGGGTGTTGTAGTATCCTCTGCAGCTTTTGTAATACAGTTTTAAAAGTCTTTCATGAAAATGTTTAAGTCATAGGTTATAATATTTCAGTCTCTGACAGAGGTGAAAGCTATCCATCTGGCTTTAGATTCTACAATAGCTGAATGAGAAAAATGGCTAATACTTTACTTATATACTGGCTCACAGATGGTGGCAAATGCCCTGTGGGTGTGGCTACAGCACTGAAGCAGAGAAACTGGCAGCACAGAGGTAAAGCTACCTGGGCTGTTAAATTGTGCCATGATTTTACTGCCTGCGTGGAGAGGACCTCGTAGATCACCACATAGATGCCGACATACCCAAGAGTACCCTCTGAAGAACATCAGAAAACCAACTGGTGCAACATGCTGCTAAGATTGAAGAGGCTCAGGTGGATCTGGACTAGCAACATGAGGGTGAATTATTTATAGCCTGATGGGCTAATGACACCTCAGACCATCAGGGAAGGGATGCAACATATAGATGGGCTTGGGATCAAGGAGTAGACTTGAGCATGGGCACTGCTGGAGATGGACACCATTGTACAGGCTATCCATGAACGTGAAACATGCACTGCAATTAAGCAGACCAAGTGGTTACAGCCTCTGTGGTATGGAAGACCATGGCTGAAATATAAATATGGGGAGGCCTGCCAGATTGACAGTATCACACTCCAAAAAAAGCACCAAGGAAAACACCATTAATTTTAAAAGTAATTTTATTAATTACCTTTAATATTTAATAAAATTTACTTCTTTTGTTAGCTTCAAGTGCTCATTACTTATGAAAAGGATGCAATGCATCTAATTTGCAATTTGCACTGGGACAGTGATACAAAATCAGCCATTTTTCCCCTTTGAATGTCTTATTTTATTCACATTTTTTTAAAAAAATGCAACTTCTAGAAAAGGCTATTGATTTAAAAACTAAGGCAAGTTATCTTAAAGTTAATATTTTAAAATATATATCTAGCATAGAACAAGGGACACTGAATGCTTATTGATACAGAGAAAAGCTTTACCAGACAACATCAATATTCTTCTCTCAGTTTCACTAGCATAGTTCTTTTGCTAGAAAGAGAAATCCAATGCTACTCAAAAAATTGCATGCCATGGCAAAATTTTAAATATAAATTTAAGCAGCTTTTCAGGCAGAGTCTGAAATGCTTTCCTAATTTCCTGTTTTGTTGAATTTTCCATCTTCTTCAAGGTTGTGCAAATAATCATGCAACTACAAACCCTGATCTCCCATGGTGTAATCTCTAAAGGCCATTCAGGAGGACTGTGTTCTCATGCATAAAGGTTTGAGAGATAAGGGACAGAAACTCTAATTTTCAAATTAAATATTTATGCTTTCTAAGAATTTTTTGGCTTCATAAATTTCCAAAGAACAATATGACCATGTGCTTCAGTTACAAAGGAAGCTGAACTGTCTATGGCCTCCAGTGTCATGAGCTAGATTGAGTCTGAAACTGATGGAGGTGTTAATACATGTATAATCCTCTAAGCACAGCCAGACTTGAAGCACTCTGCTGTACCAAGGAGTAAAAGGGAAGGAATCTTAAGATTTAGTTTTCCTTTAGTCCCAGTTCCTTTAATGGCACCTTTAAAATTAGACACTTCCTGCTTGACAAGGACCATGCCAGACATCTGAGTAAAGGAATCACCAAAAGTCTGCACTAACTAGAAAACAGACAGGATCATTGATACTGGTTGTGGAGGTTTTTCCTTTGAAATAAAGGCATAAGCAATCCTCACCCAGTTTTTTGAAGATTCCAATCTTTTATCCATGCAAAGTTGTCTTTTATGTTATCATTCTGATGTAAATTAATTAATCTGATACAGTGATTTTCCTCTGACTGGTAACTACCTATGAGAAATGAGAAATTTCCAGACATGCCAGTAAGAAAAAGTACTTTGTAGAATTTACCAGTCTGTGCTTCTCAGTGATGGAGTGAAATGACTTTATTAATTTTCTTGCCAATATGCCAAGTCTCGGTCTAAGTACTTAGTTCTTTTAAGTTTTTTTTTTCTTTCAGTTATCAAATACAACTAAATATGTTCAACTGCTAGCTTCACTGTTCTTCTGGCATACTGCTCTGGGAATTTAAAAAAAAACCTCAACAAATGTGTAAGCCCATTAGGTCAGAGTTCCCGAGAACGACAGGTAAGGGGAAACCTAAATAGCAGAAAGAGCAAGAATCAGGTAATTTGTTAGCTTAAAATAGTGACTAATTTTCAATCAACTGCAAGTTTGTCATAACTACAGAATATGATCCAGATACTGAGATGGAAACCCTGTAGGCAGATTTTGCAAGTACATGTAGAAGCAAGATTTATTTTTTAATGACTGGTTTGTCACTACAACATTCACTTGATATAAACTAAATCCAAATAATTACTTTAAGTATAAATTGTAGAATTAATGGGAATATTTTAGCTTTAAAATTTGTATTCACTAGTAATACCCTCTGTAAATATAAAAGATCAAAGAAAAACTTGCTATAAATTATGTAGGACAATAGCTTCCATTGAGAATTCAAGAAAACGTAATCTTCTTATTTAACTTTTCATCTCATTCAGATCTTTTACTTTAAGTCAAAGTAATTTTCTAAGAGTTTGAAATGAAATGTAAACCTGGGTCTCCTGCCAATATGTTTTTATTACAGAGATATTTTACTAGGATAGGAACTATGACCGCAAACCTTGATTTTTTCCTTCCTTGTACCATATGTAACTCTCATTTTCTTGGACAAGTTCTCATTCAATGACAAATACACTTCAAATGTCACATCATGCGCATTTTCTGGACTTGATTTACCTTTCTACTCTTTCATTTAAGTGTAATTGTATCCTTGTTTCTTCCAATAGGAAAATTCAAATGCTCAGTAATCAAGACTAACTAAAAATGGTTTCAGGAAGTGGTTACACCAAGACCAGAAGAATAATACATGTCTTTCTGAGTCTTCTAGATGCAAATAATCTCTGGTTTTTTAGGTCTCTGACAAATACTTTCAAAGCAATATGTACAAATGTCTAGGATACTTTAGGGAGTCCAAGGTAGACCTATATAACTTAAAACAATAGTCGACTACTACCTCCACATACACTTCATAGGTCAGGACATCCAGCTGATAATGCTTCTCTCATTTATTCCCTAATTCCACTTGTTCTGGGAGCTAGCTTTATATTTACATCGTCCTTTCAGAAGAAATGAAAGGTATTAAAATATCAAAGGCTACAGAATATGCTTTTGGCATCCTTTTTTTTTTCCTTTTCCTTTCATTTTCTTTTCCCTTTTCTTTTCCACTTCCTTTTCTGCATTCCCTTTCTGCTTCAGTATTCAAAAACAACAGATATACTCCAGGCATCCACATGTTAACATGCATATTTTGGTCCTTACAGATTACTTGGAAGTCTAGGAAAGTATTCATGAAGCAGATACTAGTGAAGATAGCCAGAATATTTTTCCTTCTCCATGTATTCTAAACTGGGACTGCTCTAGGAAACCTTTCATGACATTTATTGAATACTCGGTCTCAGACCCTGGATACTGTCATTGGGAATTATGACTGAGAAGAATTTCCACATCTGTTAGATGGGAAAGAGGCTACTTTGAGCCTATGGGAAAGGGCTTTGTTTGTAGGAGACAGAGACAGCAGGAGTGGTGGGAGGTTATGGAAAGTCAGGAAAGGGCAGAGAGAAAAAAAGAACAATGGCAGAAGGGAGTGAGTCTGGATCCTTTGTCAGGTGCTCACCAGCTCTGCTGCTGAAGACATCACAGAAGTAACCTGAGAGACTACTACAGGTTGAAGACATCCGTGAGCCACCAGCTCCCTAGAGTAACTTTAAGTACTGGGGAAGATTCTAGGAGACAGAAAGAGTAATCATATTTTCCCAATACTTGGAGGATATAAGAGAAAATCTTCAGGTTAGTATAGCCTGCATTTTAGATATTCTATTTCTTTTATTCTATTGTAGAATGACTTGGTTGAGAATGACAAGCATACCACCAATGCCACTGAACAGGAGAACAAGAAGGGCAAAGGTTCTCCAAAGGAACCTAATTTCAGACTGGACATAGAGACATAAGAAAAGTGAAAGAAATTTCATATATTCATCAGTCATCAAAATGTAGATACAAAACAGTTGTGAAATTGTTGTTGATTTACAACAAATTTGGAGAGGCACAGAATCTGAATAGCCATTTGGCTGGCAGACAGAAAGTTTAACCAAGGGCATTTGAAACAAAAATGTGTTTTATTACCAAATCTGAAGTACAGGCACAGAAATAATAAAAGACAGTTTTAGGGTAATATCTAAATATTACAAAGCAGTAGGGAGATTTGGTTTAGTTTACTCTTTGTGTAGGACAAATATCCTTTCAAATATCTTTTTACAGACTTCATATAAAGCTAATCAAGACAAGGCAAAGTATCAGATTCTGCATCCCTCTTAAGAATGTGCAAAGGGACATACTTATATTTTGTTATTTGGTGGAGGCCTGTATTTTCAAAAATCTACTGTCAAACAGTAGCTGTACATAAAATGAATGAGAAGTCACTTTTAAATCATTCACTTTTCCAACTGCATTTTCTTCTTTCTCTACATCATTTATGATTTATAAAGTCTATTCACAATAGTACCCCTTTAGTTTAAACAAACTGATCACCTAAAGCCTTGGGAAAGTTCAAGTACAGTCAATTAACATCACTGACACTAAAGGTAGCATTACTTTTCTGTCAAGAAAATTGTCCTACTTTTCCTTTTAAGTCTCATGTGCTTTCATACTTTCAAATAACCTAAGTTTACGATAATATGTCAGTTTTTTGCTGCTAAAGGAATACACAAAAACAGACTTCAAAGCCATCTTTGTTCTGCACATGCATATCAAAGAAAACATCTATTTTATTTTGCTGCATCAAAGGCTATTAAGTACTATTTTAACATTTGGAAAATTACACAATTTGACATTCAATGAACTTAATGTTCATCAATGTGCCTTCATTAATTCCTTTGCTAGATTTTAACTTTTTGAAGTCACATCAAAAGTTCAGAAATTATATACACAAAAAAATCATATCTACATATACACACATATATGTATGGATTTATATAGTTATATATAAATGTGTTTTTATAACGGACCATTATATTCAGAAAAGTCTTAAAGTTTATGATTGTCATATTGTTAGAATTTTGTAACAGACAATAATTCTATTAATTATTGATTTGTAGTTAATTTATACAATCAACTCATAGCTGCTATGGTTTTCTGATTCTTTTCTCCTTTGATTCATTTATGGAAATCTTACATCTTCTCAAAAAGTTCCAACTCTGAAGTATTTTAAGCTCTTGTTTAGGTTAATCAAAGTCACTTAAAAGCAATCCCTAAAGCTCCTTCACTACATTACAAACAAATCTTTCTTCACAAATACGTTTTGGAATAGTGACATGGGTTTAGAGTCTCAAATAAAGTGTGACTCTGATGCTCATCAGTGGAGAGATAATTTATACTTGGGAAGCTGCCTATGGTTTTCAGGACAGAAAGTTTTATGTTTTAAAATAAACTTTTCTGCTTGACTGCTCTCTTCCACAACACTACCATGTAGCATGAAGAATTCTCACTTCTTTCCTGTTACTTTCTTTGTGCCATTGAATGGCTAAAGTTTGTTTGATTTTGGTGTTTGTTTTTTTGTTTGTTTTTTTTAACAACTTTGCTTTTCATGGTTTGTCATGATGTAAGATATACAGTTCAATGTTTCCACTTGGATATCCAAAGTACAGCTAGAACTAATTATTGTTTAAAGCAATCTCATCAGATGAAAGAAGATCAATTATCTTGGAACTTATGACCCGTTATTGAGTCATTCTATTCTTTCCTAAATAAAGTACAGCATTAAGCATAGATAATCAATGGCATTATAAGCATTCTTGATTTTTTCTGCAGATGGTCTAAAACTTTTATGTATTAAAATAACAAGGATTTTTTAATATATTTTAAAGAAAGAACAAAAAAAGGCAAGAAAATAGAACTGGAGAATACAGTCACTAAGATTATTTATGCAATTAGAACCAAGAAAAACCAAAGAAATTTGCAAAAGCAATGGTAAATTGAAATTTGTCCAATTTACCCCAGATAAGACCTCAGACTTCAGATACTTATTTCTAAATTTTCTGCCATAAATATTTTGAAAAATTTGCTGATGAAAGAAAAAAAAAACCATCATGCTATGCCTTCATCTAGTGTTTCTTTACTTACATATCTGTTTTTCCATTCCTAAGTCTTCCCTCTCCCACCCAGTGTACAGGTTTCAGAGAATGATAGAATGATTTAAGACTGAAACCTGATCCAGAAGTTAACTGTGCCAATTCTCTGGTCAAAGCAAGTCTACTGCAGACCGGGTTACTCTCAGCCATGGCCAGTCAAGTCTGCACATATACAAATTTTACAGCAGCTGATCATCACTATAATAAAAAAGATAAATATCACAGAATATTCTGAGTTGGAAAGGACCCACAAGGATCATCAATTCCAACTCTTCTGGAGTGACTGGCCCATATGGGGATCAAACCTGAGATCTTAGTGTTATTAATACCATGCTCCAAACAACTATATCCTAGTATTTAATTAGAATTTCCTACGTTCCTGCTTGTTTCCACTGCTTTTTGTCCTATCACTGTGCATCTCTGGGAGGAGTCTGGCTCCAGCTCCTCTGTATCCTCCAGTGAGATAACAATAGGCAGCAACAAAGTCTACTGTGAGCCTTCTTTCTCCAGTACTGAACAAATCCAGTTCCCCAACTCACACCATATACCCTGTACTCCTGACCTCAGCCATCTTGGTGACTGGTGGGGACTCAGTGCAAAACATAAATATCCTTCTTGCAGCTGGGAGCCCAAAAACTGAATGCAGTACTCCAGATAAGGTCTTGCAAGTGCCAAATAGAGGGCAGCAGCATATCCTCGGCCCTGCTGACTACACTCTTGCCAACACAGCCCAGGATGTATTTGGTCTCCTTGGCTGCAAGAGCATGCTACCAACACATGTTCAACTTGTCTGAGCAGCCAGGGTCAGGTTAGGAAAGCTAAAGCCCTGAAAGAATTAAATCTGAATGGGGATGTCAAGGGCAACAAGAAAAGCTTCTATAGGTACCTCAGTGATAAAAAGGGAGACTAGTAAAAATGTGGGCCGCCCTCTCCAAAAGAAAACAGGAGACCTGGTTCCCAGGTCATGGAAAAGGCTGAGGTACTCAAGAACATTTTCATGTCACTTCCAGCAAATGTTCCAGCCACACTTCCCAAGTCTCAGAAGACAAAGGCAGGGACTGGGAAAATTAAGAACCTCCCATCATAAGAGCAGTATGGGTTTGAGACAATCTAGGGAACCTGAAGGTCAACATGGTACCTGAGGAGATGTGCAGCCAGGGGTTCTGACAGAACTGGCAGATGGAGTGGCTAAGCCACAATCCATCATACTCGAAAAGCCGTGGCAGCCCAGTGAGGTTCCCACTGACTGGAAAAGGGGAAATATAATCCCCATTTTTAAAAATAGAAGCAAAGAAGACCTGGGGAACTACAGGCCAGTCAGTCTCTCCCCAGTGCCCAGAAAGATCAGAGAATCATAGAATCATTTAGGTTGGAAAAGGCTCCCAGGATGATCAAATCCAGCTGAGCTTTGGCCTTCGTTTTTTCATTTCTACATGAGTTACCAATGTCTGTGTATCCCTTCCATGAAGACTGTTTCTGCTGCAACTATCTGTACATCCCCTTCACATGTCTGAGCTCATTCAGGAGCTCCATGTTCATCCACATTGCCTTCGGCCTTCCCTCTTTGTGAGGAAGGGACAATTGTCATGCCCTGAAGAGGTGTGCTTAAAGATGAGTCAGTTCCCCTGGACCCCTCTGAACTCCAGGACAGTCTCCCATGGGATCATGCCACACAGCTCTAAGAGCAGGCTGAAATATGCTCTTCTGAAACCCAGAGACGTAATTCTGGTATTGTCTTGCTCACTCCTCTTGGGACCTTAAATTCCACAGCCTCTGCCATGCAAACTGCATACTTGTTTGTTTGCAGGCACTGTCCACAGTGCTAAGGAGCAATGAAACTGCTAATAGCAATTGTATTCAGGGGCCTGCCACTTTGGGATGAGGCACACTCATGAAACTAAAGGCTCACCAGAGCATCCCCAAAAAAAGTCACACACCTTGTGACCACCATCACCACCGCATGCTCCTGCCACCGGCTCTGCCTTTGCAGCGAATGGAATTGTACGCAGATATCTGCACAAGCACACAAAAAAGCACTGATTGCCACCTGTCACAGGAAAAGATGCTCAACCCTTGTGTTTTTAATCAAACCAGGACTGAAGCAGTTTATTTTATATTTCATAACAAGCAATCAGTTAATGAGAGATTCAGCAACGGGTCAGGGAAAAACAAGGGGGGGGAATGTGCAGGTACCCCTAACTACTAAATTAGAGAAAATCACTCTAAGACACAAAATGTAATAAAAAAAGCCTAGTTTTCAGAAATTTTCTCCATTGAAATTCTCATACTTCCTTTTCCTTTCAAACCTCCCCACAATGTCTAAGCTAGGTGCAAAATAAGAGGAATAAGTAAACTGCCAGTGGGTTAACTTGATAGGTAAAATAAATTCAAAGCCATGAACCTGATCTAACTGCTTTGCAGTCCAGCTGCTTTGGACTGCATGACCTGTGAAGACAATTTCCAACATACAAGACTCTAATTCTAAATATATATTTAGATAGGACAGAAATATATAGCTTACAGACACAGTCATATGGCAATTTGAATATTTCTGGTTGTTGGCAGGTTTAATAAAACAATTTTTAAAAGGATTAGACATCCCTTGAGCTGTCAATTACATTATTATTATTTTCATAGCACTTATATTCTCCATATACCTAGTTTAGAGTTATTACATGCAGTTTCATTATCAATGCTTGTCACTACCAAATGCAGCTGAATGAATGTCTCTAGGATTAAGGTCCAAAGGATGCATTTGTATTGACTAACTAAATAAAGGCATGGTGCAAAATCACTAGAGTAAGAAAGCTGCCAGGCCTTAGCTGAACACCACTCTAGAACAATTTAGTGAGATAAACATCTTTTGTTACCTTTACTTAGATATGAATTCACAGAAAAATAGAATACATAAGTAAAAGACTTCTAAGTGATGTATTTCTGTGAATCTAATTGTCATCTTTCAGTGCTATGCACTGGTTCACACCTCTGAATAGACTATCAGATCTGGTCAGCAATACGTGTGGGATTAAGTTAACCCCTGCCTGAAATGTACAATAAATTCAAGTATTATTGCAGCATGAGCTGTTAACAAACTGCTTTGAATGCAAAACTCTGGAACTCCATATGATTCTGAACCTGTATCATGCTTTAAACCAGCAGTTTCAGCTATGTCTAACCCACCTGACATCACCCCAGTGAAGCCTTACTGTGTGTATGGCATAGNTGGAATTCATCATTTGAATCTGTGAATTTGAACACAGGTCTGTCCATTTCACTCAGCTCATAACTTAGATGAACATACCTTACTTGAGATGAAGCCTTAGTACTCATCCCAGATGTGCACACATCTACTATTTTCAGAGAGACTGCTGCTGCAAAAGTGATTAAAAACGTATTTGTAAATAATAAAATAGATAAATCTTAAATTAGCATACAATAAATACCAACATTTGCCTCTGGAACCAGGGTTCAAACCCTTCTCCCACAATCAGGGATTAAAAGACCTCTTGATTCTTTTATGTAAGTATTTTAACTTTTGATGAAATGATTCCTTGTTTTATATCTTCAGATGAAATATCTTTTATTCTTACAGCTCCAGGATGGCAATCAATTTCCCATACTTCTAAATACATAAAGAACTGACAGGTCTCACTTTCTCAAACTCATACACAATAGAGAAACATTACCTCAATGCATCTTTTACATCACATTATCTCTAGTATGAAACCAGACTACCGTCCTATAATCCTGTAGTCTTTAAACACCTAACTTTGCTTTATATAAATTCAGGACACAGTTTGATAACATGATCTGAGGTGTAACTGTGCGGTTTCTGGTTTTATATGAGTCTCTCAGAAAACATTTTTACCTATTTAAAATTGTGAATTGGATGTAGTATTTGTTTGTTGCATTTGAAAAGACTGAATTAGAGAATGTCTCACCTTAAATTCATGACTGTTTTTTCTCTAGACTATAACTTCTTCAAAAAGAAACCAAACTACCTGGCAAACAATAAGCAGTTCCTATCTAATAGAAACTTAATAGCTTGAGACAAATGCATCAGTAACCCAAAGAATAGGTGGATGATGCGAATCTTAAACCAGTCTTAACTCTTGTGCAAACAATTACTACAGTTCAAGAAAATAGTAATATTCTATGCAATTTTTACGTGACTAAATGCCTTCAATAAGCTTACTCTATAAGCACCATAATAGTTTATTAATTCTTTGTAAATCATATTCATTTGAAGAGACTATAAATAGGAAAGATGAAATAAAGTACATGAAACCTGAGTAAAACAACTGTGATGAGACTGTCTTTGCATAATACAGCTGTATTTCTATTAATAAACATCTCACCCATAAATTAAAAAAAAAAATTAATACCAAGCAGTAAGAATAGGCAAGAAGAAGAAAGCAGTAGTTTAGAGAGCAGTTAAGTAGGCGACACATAGTCTTACAGCTGGTCTAAAGTGGGAGCCTTTAGCAATTTGAGCAATTTTAAAGGACATTTGAAACTTCAGAAAATAAAAGTGGAAATATACTTCTCTTCTTTAAAAGGTAAGAACCAAGTGTTTATATTTGCAGACTTCTTGACTGCAATAATAAAGCTAGAATAAACTACCTTAAGTACATGGAGAAACAGGAAGATGAGAAGAAGTCATCATGGATTTATCATGAACACACCCTGTCAACCAATCTAATCACCCTGTCTGACACATTAGGAGACCCTAAAAAGAGAGGAAAAGCAGCAGATGTCATAACTTCCTTTTCCTAGTTCTTTTGATGTGACATTCTGATAAACAAGCTAGAAAAGCATGATGCAGATAAAAGGGGTGTAAAACAGTAGAAAAATTGTGCTTGGAAAGTCTTTATTAGTAGTTCCCTGTCAGAATGAAGGGCTCTATCAAGAGTTGTTCTGCAAGAGAATGATCTATTTTTACTATTACTTTTGTGAATGGTAGAAAAAAGGGAATATTTATGAAGGTGGTACATGAAATGAAGCCCTGGGGAGCACTAGGAAAAAGGACTAGAATAGAGAGTCCAAGACAGACCAGACAGTGAAGTGGCCAGTAAGAAGGAAACAGCACAGAACTCATGTACAACACACCACACATCAGAAAAATAAATAAACTTCACATACAGTGGGGAGTAACCAGCCAGGCAGCGACAGCTCAGAGGCAACCTGGAAATTTCATAGATCCAAACTGAACAGAAGTTGAAATGTCGTATTGCACAGGAGGGACATCTCATGCTCTTTGCAACATAAGTTATCTTTTTCTGTCACATTAACAAGCCTTGTTTAGAGAGCTGCACTGAGTTTTGTGCATAAGCTGGAGGTAATCAGGGGACAGAAACATGAATGATCAGAGGCTCACAAAGACATCTGCATTGATCAAAAATTGAATACTGATGCCTGCTAAGCTTAGGGTGAAGAATGAGGAAATAACATGATGAACTTTCAAGAATAAGTGGATAAACTTCTTCCAAGCCCATGGAGAGTCAAATAGGTTTAACAAAAGGAACATAAAAATACATAATCTCAGAGAAGCTATGATTTTCCAGAGCTATGTAAATCAATCCTAAAAAAACGTATAAATTTGTTCTAATGTGGACTGATGAAGATATAGTTGATCTTGCCTTAGGGTAAGCAAATGGCTTGCATAAGCTCTATTTTCCCTTCATTTTCTATGTCTGGACACCAGAACAGACATCTAATATCTTCATACATGCATAATTGAGAAAGTAAAAAAATGTGCAAGTACTACTTGCAAGGAGTCTATGAATTCATTCCAAGCTAGTCACTTGAAACATTCCGTTTATACTGATTAATTGTTTTCATTATGTGGAAAAAACTTGTGGAACTAATGATAATGCTAATTTTTGCATTTCAAAGATTTGAAATGACAATAGCATGGTAATGATGAGCCTCATTACTTTGTGCATTTTATACAAGCCATAGAACATGTACAAAACAGTTTTCTGATACAAGTCAGCCAGAAAATAAAGTTAGTCCCTGTGCAAAATACGTGTTTTGGTCCATTTATGTCTGTCAGCCTGTTTTCAAATTATTTGTGTCAAATGCAGAGTGAGGTAACTTGATATAGTTAAAAATGTAACTCCATGTTTAACTCAGTACAAACTAATGAAGATCAACCAGATAACAGCCACACAAATTCTATTGATTGAGTTTTCTTGAACGATCATGGAAGTATCTGAACATGAATTCATAAATGTATTGTGGATGGAGTGAATTTCCTTTTTTAGTGTCAGGAGTAGTTTGCAAATACTGTCTTCTAGGACTACNGGGGGGGGGAATTCTTGTTCATTTCAGTAAATTCGTGACTACATGTTCTTATAAATACTTTTATGTGATCTTGAAAAAGATGAGATTGGAAAAAATACAACAGTCATTAAAGATACCTGGGCAAAACATTGTTTATAATAGGCAAGTACTGGTTTACACTTTTAACGTGTGAAACAAACTTGTATTCCGAGTTATATCGAATAGAAACATAACTGTACAGATACCTCCTCTGACAGACTCCCCAAATCTGACATTCTAATATCGCTATACACAAAATATGCACTAGTCTGTTCTAGATGTTTCACATGTCATGCTGATCATGTGTGAGTTTATCATCTTTGCAAGATAGTACAAAGCCATATTTATTTGGAACTCTTCAAGATTAAAAGTCTGAACTGTTCCATGATAGAGATCAAATATGTCAAGCCAGTTTAAAATTTGCTTACCACTGAGCTCTATGCTGACTTGCTTCTTTAACCATGCCGGGTTTCTGTCTGCAGGGCTGATGGTGGTGTGTGCACAGCTGGGGGGGTAAGCCCTGACAAGCCAAACATCCACTCAGCCCCTCCCTCAGTCACCAACAAACGGGCAGGAAAAACAGCATGAGAAAGATCATGGATGAAGATAATGACACAGAGATCACTTACCAATTTCTATCGCAAGCAAAACACACTCAGCTTGGGTCAAGTTGCAATTTAGGTGTCCATTGCTCGAAATGATGATCTTGATCCACTGAGGGTGGAGGAAGAAGCCTGCAAAACACAAAGTGTGATGGGTTAAAATACACCACGTGGGAGCGCCCAGGTACCCTTCCTGGATGGGGGAAGCTTTCAGTCCTCCCCGGAGGAATGCCTCAGAAATGAGTCTGGGGGCACTTTGGGGCTCTTGGATGGTTTATGATCCCTTCTCAGCTGCCTCTCACATCAGCACAGTTGAGCCAGTAACGCTCCATCAGATTTTCCCTGGGGAAGGAGGGGGAAGTTTTACAACTGAGCAAGTTGTGTAAGGTAAGAAACACCAACTCGCCTTGCAGGATTTGCTTTTTATCAGCCTCAAATCCCTGTCTGTAGCCTCCAAGCAGTGACAGTTTACCCCCTCTGTACTAGCTATTACACACCCAAAAACTCACCTCCTTCCTCGAGGGATGCAAACCTGGCCTCAGCAAAGCACCCTGGCGCCTCCACAAATAGGCAAAAGTTTGGAGTCATTAATGATTAATAGTCCAGTCTCTCACAGCTGGTTCTCACATTTTTCTCCTCACTGCTCTCTTGTGTTTTTGCCCTTTCTTAAATATCTCTTCACAGAGCATGTCAGAGTTGCAGTGATTAAAACACTGAATTGTTCTGAGATTGACCGACTACATGGCATCTTGCAAGAATGTGCTTTCCAAAGTAATGATGTCATCAGTCACACAGACTTAAAAGTCTGTATTTAATGTGCAGTACTAGGCAGAGTATGGTTTTCTCCAGGTTTTGTGTGATGAGATTCATTGAGCCCAAAACAGAGAGGAAAGGCTAGATATGAAATAACATAGAATCAATAGGATAATTTTTATCCACAGTTCACTGTCCACTTGAAATGTTAATTAAAAAAAAATTCAGATCCTACAACATATTTTCTGTTCTACCAGAGACCAAATATTTCATATTGCTGGACCTATATATTTATTAAATAACTCTGTTGTTATCAATATGCACATCTTACCCAAATTACAGAACCAGGAAACTGCAATACTATGTATTACTACAGCAATTTGTACAGACACAAAGACTGGACTTAGAAATTAATGAGAAATAAAGAATATCGCCACAGGGGCTTTGAATCCAGAGACCTAGCTGTTATCAAAACGGAACTCCATAAAATGAACTCCTAAAAGAGAAAACAAACAAGTAAATGTGTTCAATGCAAAATAGATCTTGTAAGCAAAACTCCAGTTAAGCCACTGTTATCCTTACTAAGCAGACCCTACTCTTAAAACATGTCATCGGACTATTAAAATCTTTGGCCAAACTATTTTCTCAACCTGTTTATCTCTGACCACGCTAAAAGATCTCTTTTTTCGTCCTTGCACAGTGTTCTCCCTTCACCATAAAAAAATCTCCCAGCTGAGCATATGTGACAGTTTCCAGCAATGGAACTATCTCCCCATGCATGGGCAACACCACTACAGGGCTGTCCATCTTTCTCACAGTACACTGATTTGTGAAAGATACTCATGAAAATACCATAAAGGCATTAAGAAGAAAAGACAGAGAAGATGGCTAGAAAGTAAACACCCCTGAAGTCTTAAAGTGGCAATGTTCCTCCCCAGGACAGTAGAAGGCAAGACAGCATAGGCAAGTCTTTGATTCACAGCTTTTAGGGAGGTTCTGAGCCATACAATGCATAAAGACCACAGAAACTGTAAATTGGAGCTCACGAGCCTGATAAGCAAAACATCCTCCTGGAAACTGAAGGCATTAAGTGTCTACAAATGTTTCAGATTTGACAGAAAGAATGGAACAGTTTGAAAGAGATCCAATGAGAAAGAAAGTAAAGGGGATTAAAAAAAAAGTAGTAAAACCAAAGAAATCTTCAGCAAAGACCCTGTTAGGAAGCTCAAGAAGACTGAGGCTACTAAAAATGAACCAAAAACCAGTTTAAACTGCAAAAATTGCTACAGGTGTACAAATCACTAAAACTCAATTAAGATGAAAAAATAATGAAACACCAAATAGGAAAGACTCAGAACATGTAAGCAAGAAATCTTTATCAAACTTTTTATCAAGAAACAAAACTACTTAAATAGGAGACTTAGTCTATTCAAATACAAGTAGACTAAATAGAAGAACAGATGTAGCAACATCAAAATCATATTTATTGCCCATTTACTCCTCAAAGGAGATACATGCTGATCTTTGTTTTAGCTGTCTAATTAAAATTCATTTTGCCTTTAGCTTTTCTCAAAGCATTTTTTTTTTCAACTCATGACTGTGATTTCTCACAACTTATGGAATAGGACAGATAAACAGGTCCCTTGCCATTCATCTGTTTGCTCCATCATATCTGATACTTCATTATCCAGAGATGAATTTCTCTCATTGATTCACCTTCCACTTCCATACAACCAACATTCAACAAATTTTAAAACAAAATCTTAAAAATCATTAAAGTATACATTTGTGCATATACATGAAAGGTCTTCTGCTTTATCAAATAACTAATTTTTATTCTGGTTTGGGATGAGGAAGAAGGGGACTTCTGGATGCTTTGTCTTCCCAAATCATCATCATGTAGAGTGGAGCCCTGCTCTCCTGGAGATGGCTGAATACCTGCCTGCTCTTGGGAAGCACTGAATGAATTCCTTGTTTTGTTTTCCTTGTGTGCACAGCATTTGTTTTATCTGTTAATCTGTCTTTAACACAACCCATGAGTTTTCTAACTTTATCTGCACAAGATGGGTTCCTAGTTTATGAGAGCAAATCCATATTGTCAGAGGATCACAGAATTCCAGAATAGTTGAGAATGGAAGGGATCTTTGGGAGATTGTGTAGCCCAAGTTCCCTGCTCAAAGCCTAGAGCAGGTTGCTCAGGGCCATATCCAGTCAGGTTCCAAATATCTCCAAGGATGGAGAGTGCACAACCTCTCTGAGCAATTTGTGCCAGTATTTTACCACTCTCAGTGTGAAAAAACATTTTCTGTGTTTAATTGGAATTCCCTGTACTTCAGTTTGCACCCACTATTGTCCTGTCTTTTCACTGGTACCACTGTGTTGAAAATTTTTGTATTATTTGAAAGTAAAATAAGTAGTTAAAATTGTAAGGCAGCAAGCTGAACTTTATCTGAACGATATGGCTCTGTTGTTTAAGCCAAAAATGGATTATGGTGAAACCCGGAGCTAACAACCTGCACATTAATAACAGTCTTCCAAAAATGGTATCAGATTATCAGATCAGGACCAGTATGTCATTCATTTACAAGAGAAAAAAAAAACCAACATAGCATTTCTTGACATTAAAAGAACTGGTTTCAACTATTGTCACAATTTTTACAGCACTCAGGTTCCCCTGGAGATCATACATGCTTGCTTACTGTGCCAAATCCTGCTTCACTCGGTAGATATGGTAACAACCTGAGGAGCTGCATCAAAAGATCTACTAACTTTTTATGCAGTCTCTGGGTATTCAGGATCCAAACAACATTTTAAGCATAACATGAAGAATGAAATTTATCTCTCTATTTTCTCTTTCACTCCAGCCTGAAACATTTAACCTCTTCTTATTTCACATAAAAAAGTTGTGACAAATCAGTAGGTAATCCTGGATGTTATAGTAGAAGATTTTATTTTTGATAAAATGCCTAAATTATTTTATGATTAAAAAGCCCAGATCTCCTATACAATAATCTATCTTATAATTTTGAAGCAGTTACTGTATATGGCTTCTTTAATGCTTTAAAATGTCACTTTTATTTTTTCATTAACAGTAAAGGAACATTGTAAAATATAAAATTTATCATGATGCAAACAGGGATTATATTTGTATATTTATATATTGATTAAAGAAAAGTTGTGATTCCTGTTGAAACTGTAGGTTTGTGCTGTTCAGAACATTTGTGAATGGGTTGTACACAACAGCTGGCATATATGTGTCTACAAACACTGTATGTGTTGCTCTTTTATTGACAGTGTAAGGATTACACTTTTTCCGGCTGCTAATAACAAAAAACGAAGGATGCACATCCTTCAGCAGACTGCTAATGATGTCATTCCTTAAATAGTGTGTCTGTCAGATGACACAATGCTTATCAATCAACAGCATTTTACTAGGAGATCTGCAAGCTATGTTCTTAAAAGTCATTGGAGAGTAGCCTTTGCCCCTGCCATACTGTACCTTTTTTTGTTTTTATCAGCTCATTCTGATCAAAAGCAAGCATCTGACACACTGCAGCAATCATATCATCAGAACAGTACCTATTTTTAAAGTCATTAGAAGAGTTCTGCATGCTTATAACCTAATTTCAGACTTGGACAGTACATTCTGTGTTGGCTTTTCCTTTTCCACAAATACAATTGGTTGTGTTTTAATGACTAACACATTCTCCAACATATTTGTCAAGTTAGTGCTTGATCAGAAAAGGTTGATATTTATTGTACAGCAAAAAGTATAGAAACATAAGAAAATAAGGAAATGTGGAGCCACGAAAGTAGCTGGAATGAATCTCGGGTGCTGGTTCTCTGGTTCTGCTGCAATCACACTCTGAAACAATTGAAAATCAAGATTTAAAATGTGTTAGCATTTTGGGGTTTTTTTCTTTTTCTTCCTTGACTTTCCCTAGTAAGACAGAATGACTTGAAGGTTTTGCATGAGGGAAAATCTCGATTTCTGACATTATTTACCCTCGTTCTCCGGTAGATTGCCCCTCACATTCACTTGCATAAATGTAAAGGGATTGAGCAGGATTGTAGAGAAGAATTATTGAGATTATTGCTGCTGAAAAGTTGTGTCACCTGTAAAAACTGAGGTCTTTCAAGCTTTATAGACTAATTCCATCATGACAAGCACTGTAAAAGTAGATCTTGCTCTTCTCTAAAGGCTGTCACCCTAATCAGCTATTTGTTTTGAAAGTGCTCTGAGTTTGATCTGTGTGCAGAAAAGTTTATTAAGATTATTACGACTGTCATCACCATTTTGATGACAGCCATCACCCTTTCAGTACTTAAAGGGGCCTCATAATAATAGTGGGTTTTAAACTGACAGATAGTGTTGGGACAAAGGGGAACAGATTTAAACTAAAAGAGGAGAGATTTAGGTTAGATGTTAGGAGGAAATTCTTTAATCAGAGGGTAGTGAAGCACTTGAATAGGTTGCCCAGAGAATTTCAGTGACAGCAATGGTGAGCATGGGAATCTCTGTAATTACTATCACTGTTATATCGAGTCAGTAAGAACTATCTTTTGCTTTTGTTAGGAGGATAAGCACCTGTGAATAATGAACCAACATAAATATTAAGCTATAAATAATAAAAATGAAGTTAAAAATTCACATAACTTCATGGCATATATGATAGACTAGAACACTTTCTTTCTGATTCAGCATGGGAAAGCACATCCAGAAACTCAGTGCCACTGGAAAAAAACCTAAGGGGTTTTAAATCTTTAAGGTACAGTATAAAATATTTTCTCCTGCACTGCTCAGCCCCCAAAATTCTTCAACTCTCATACTATGCCAATAAAACTGTGTTCTTGGATATCCGATATTCAACACAAATCCTTCTTAACGGGAATAATGCAATAGACTATACTATAAAGAAACAGATTTTATAAGATGCTAAGATATTATTATTATTACTTCAGTACTTAATAATACTATTAATATTCTACATCTCATCATTTACACCACTTCTCAAAATTCAATACATTTCAAAACAGCAAAGTTCTAAATTCTTATGCATTAATATAATGAATAATAGCTTGCTTTGGTGAGGTAGCTGGTTAAAAGAGGAAGAATTAAAAGCAGTTTTAAGTTTCACTTCAAGTGTCTCTTAAACGTTCTCAATTATCTTTGTCCAGCACCTGGTAAGCCAGGGTTACCAGTCATTGCAAAAACTGTGCAGCAATTCTCAGGGAACTGATTAACCTTAGAACAGTAGTCAAATTTAAAGTACAATTAATAGCTACCTCCCTACTAAACATATATTCTTGAAACCAAGCCTTGCTTCTTATCACTATTCTTAAATCTTGTATTGGCTGTAATTAATTTCTAAGGCAGGCAGGTGTGATTTAAGGGCACCTGTGCTTTGTTCTAGCACCTTAATTATAGTAAGTAATTGTGAGACTTATCAATCCCTGCTTTCAAAATCCATTGAGCTACTTGGGTGAAAGGTAGCGTTGCTACAGAAATTTGTATTGCTAGTTCTTATTTTCACATAATGCAGACAGAAGAATGAAGGAATCCAGCAGTGAAATAAGAAAGTACTTGATAATGTCCTTACTGTAAAATTTTGTGGTGTTTTGGTGGCTTGAATCCTCCTTGTTCAGGTTTTTTTCCACAGTAATTGGAATCCCAGTGTACAGTGAACTAATTCTCCTGAGTTTATGTAGCAGGATTTGTGTTCACAGCCACATACTGTAGTTTTCATTAAAAGAATAATGACAAAAGTCATATGTTATCTTGAGTTTTGAATTTTGAACATAATAGAGTGGCACAAATCCCATTACTCAAGCAATATCTACACTTGGTCCCTTAATCAAAATCTCCCATATCATTCTCTTCCTGTAAATCTTCAAAGCACAGCAGCTTGTGACTGTTCTGGGGGAATACAGGATTCCCTCAGGCAACCAGGTAATTTAAGGACCCTTCATAATCAACTAATTGCTAAATATCTCCTGGTTTGTTGTATGTGTATCTCCTGATTCAAGAAGCTATGTCAGAGCTCTCAAGCAGTAAGAGGTCACCATAAAAGAAAGCCAGTAAAGATAGAAAATACAAAAGGAAACAACACAGGTGATATAAATGTCATTCACTTGCCAAATGATGAACCAAAGAACTGTCCAGGGGAATTAGCTAGTGCTGAATAAAAAATATTCAAAATACCAGCTAGCAACAGGCAAGTACCCAGAGGAAGGGGAGCTCGTAGGACTGCATTGGTTGGCAGATTCATACTAGTGGTGGTCAAAACCACAAAACATAACCAGAAATTAAAATAAATGGATAATGAAAGAAAACTCCATCTTATGTCTACAATGCCTACAAGAGAATCAGACAGTTTTTTACAGGGGATAGATGACGCTCCATTAATGAATCATAAATACTGTCACAATTTTTTGGTTTCAGTAAAATGCCAACATTGAGCTCTGTTTAAGAATTTGAAAGAACAATGGGGAAACACTTTTAGTTAAGCAATGTATTTAGCATTCTAATACAAAAATAATTTTTGTGTGGAATAAGATGTCAATCTAAACATTTAGTTCTGATATCATAAGATATCTTGTCTTCCTTATCATGTAGGGTTATAAATACATATAATTTAATACATATATTTTCTCAAATAGATGTGCAACCTAATCTAAATAATATGAGTAATAATAAAAATGAATGTGTGGCCTTAAATGTGCTAACCATCAGAGTAAAATCATTCCAGAGACATACATTCCAGTACATATATACCTGGCTAATATACATTAATGATGATAACACTGTATCACACTGCTTGAACTTAAAATAATTGTGTCTTTACTGAGAAGACCCCTTTAAGCCCCACTAGCACTGAGGAACTGGCCAATGTTATAGTCTAGTTTTGGCACAGCTTGTGGGGCTGCACAGTAAATAAGCTTCACTCTGATTGCATTTAAATGTGATACTGCAATCCAACAATAATAAAATGCATAAAAGCATGTATACATCCACATGTAAGTATGAACTGTGTTATGGGCGTGTATTGGGTTTGGCTGACATAGAGTTCATTTTTCCTTAGCAGTGCTGTGCTTTGCACTGGTAGCTGGAAGGGTGTTGGTGACCGTCCTGTCCCGCTGTAAAAGGGGAGTCAGGGAGGATTCGATAGGTTTCTTAGACGAAACTAAAGCGCAAACGTGTCAATATTTTATCTGAGAAATGTTTATTGATAAAGGAAGATAGGCGTTCCTACCGAAGCGGGGTATAAAAGGAAGCAAAGAGGAGAAAAGAGAGGCAGAAACAGAACACCGGGACAGATCGTTACCGCTGTACCCCGGGCGCCCTGTCAGCGTCAGCTCGGCAGACGGAGCGTGTGTGCCGCGAGCTGCGCTGAGCCTGCGCGGCTCCCGGGGCGGGCTGGCCGCGATTCCAAGCAGCAGCCGGCCGCGGGTCCCTCCCGTCGGGGAAGGACAGGCTGCCGTGGCCCCGGGCGCGCTCCTGGAGCAGCTGCGGCTCTCAGGGCCGGGCGCGGCGGCTGCGGGCGGCGGCGGCCGCTCCGTGGGGAAAGAGCGGAGCACTGCGGGGCCGTGGGGCCGGGCTGCCTCGGGGAGCGGCGAAGCGGGGCAGGACAGGTGCGGACAGGACAGACAGCCAGGGAGGAAGCAGCACCGCAGGGAGGAAAAGGCGAGGGGGGCAGGGGGGCCAAGCTGAGCCTCTGGGCGAGCTCCCATTCCCTCCAGGAAACCCAAATAAAATGACCGCGGGTTGTGGTGCAGTTCACTGCTTTTATGTGCTAAAGCCCCTCCCGTAGCCCGATTTCCGGGGCATTTTTTCCCGGGCATCGGGGGATCAGCCCCACCAGTAAGGAGGGGTCGCTCGCAGCTTGATCGTGGAAGCTTTCTCTGCCGTGATCGGCTGCCAGGCGAAGCCTCCCCGGGGACAGGGCTCCCAGCACGTGTACCACCCCTAGAGTAATCTTTCACCTCATGTGTAACGTATGTTGAAGCAAAAATCAGATTGGTCCCTCTCAATGACACACAAGCTGAGCAGCTCTGTCCCTCTAACACACTTCCCCCCCAACATCAAGGGGCTTGGAGTGGGCAAGATCCTGGGAGGTGACACAGCCAGGCCAGCTGACCCAAACTGACCAAAGGGATATTCCATACCAAGGGATGTCAGCTCAGGGAGAGAGGAGGAATTGGGGGGCATTTGTTATTCTGCGATGTTTGTCGTCTGGAGCAACCACTGTGTGCTGAGGCCCTGCTTCCTGGGAAGTGTCTGAATGTCGCTCGACAAAGGGAGGTGGAGAATAACTTTTCCCTTTGCTTATGTGCATGTAGACTTTCGCTTGTCTTTTTCTGGTTTAGCAAACTGCCTTATCTCAACCTACTAGTTGTTTTCCATGTTATGGTCTCCCTTATCCTTCTGAGAGGGAAGTGATAAAGTGGCTTAGTGGGCACCTGACATGAAGCTGAGGTTAAACCACTACAAGGTGATTTTTTTTTTCCCACTCTAGAGAATAGAAAAGTTTTCACAATGAGTGAAACAGTGGAACAGGTTGCACAGAGTTGTCAAATCTCCATTCTTGGAGGTATTAAAATTGACTGAGTATGACCCCTGAGAAACCCATCTCACTTGACTCAGATTTTTGCAGAAGACTGGACCAGATGACACCCAAAGTTCCCTTCCAAATTATGCCTAGAAAGCTTGGGGTATATGCAAATTAATGAATATTTTCCTTATTTGACATCTGTTGTGGTAATGTCAGTCTCTGTATGAAAAAGGAAGGTGAAAATCAGCACCTGCTACAAAGCACTCAAGTAAATTTAGCCTTCCTTCGCTATATCCTGAGTCACTAAATCAGATAATCTGGTAAAATTGTGCCCCGTTCCACTGTAAAGAATTTGGTGGGAACGTAAAAATTAAATGATACAGAGATCTATGGGTTAGGTATTTTAGAAATTAAACAGAGGTGAACAGAACCTTGAAACAGGTTCACATTTGAGACTGGATGGGAAAATCAGGATAATTGCGTAGAAAATAAATCAATAGCTGTTAACTGACAGCAACTTACATCCCTGTCCCACTGAAGTAAAGTGATCACTGTTCTCACTAGCTGTTCTTTTTATAATGCTTATACTGTGGTTTCATTAATTTATGTATATTCCTGTAATCTAAAACTTTAATGCTAAAATTGTGAAATCTAAATTGTGTGTCACCTCTGGTTTTATTTCAACATAAAATTTTGGAGCAGGAATATTCTAGCTGTATCTGTAAAATCGGAATCAAAAGTCTGTCTCACACAACATGTTCTGAATTAATAGTGTTCTTCATTCCTTGGCCACACCTCTGCCCTGCTCATATCCTACCGGAGATGTTGCCTTCCATTCATTTCCATATAACCTAGTTTCAGACAGTTTGGGAATTACGCCAGAAACCATCCATTCTGAGTGCCACTTTTTGAAGTCAAATTGTTCTTTATGATAGAATGCCAGATTAAATACCATTGAACCCTGTATTTCTTGCCATCAAATTTCTATTTTGACTCTGCTCCCTGCTAATTCCTCTAAAATAATTAATTACTTATTTCTGAATGAGTATGTAGATGTACATGCAAATGTATGTGTAGCTGTTCCATCTTAAATGGTTTTATCTTCATCATTTATCTGTAATTGTTTGGATTTCTACTCTGAATCTGAAGTGCTCTATGTCCACTGTTTCTTACAAAAGTAGCCCTCAATTAAGTTCTGTGTTCTCATATTCATCACCGTCTTAATTGTTTTTAGATGTACTCTATCATCATAACGTAATGTGAACCAAAAGCTCAAATACTAATCTACTTCTCTATACTCCATTACAAAACACAGTTTAACAGTTTGAGCTGACTCTAATTTCCAAAGACGTTTTATAATCCCTGCTGTTCAAACTGAATTATGTGTAATACCATAGTATTTTAGTTGTATAGCACATGTATATTAGTTAATTTTTTAAAAATAAAATGTGTAAAACATTTTGAAATAAGAAAGAATTGCAAAAATGGATATGTTGAACATATGCTGGACTATATTTAAAAACAGTGTAATAAACCAGATTGATATAATGCTATGATATATTATAGTATAGCTGTGAAACTCTGGAAATGCCTTAGTTATACCAAAACAAATTCTAAAAATATTTTTAAAATTATGTTTGAGAAATACAAAATTAAAAAATCAACCATTCAAATGTTTTATTGTATTTGCAATATTTGGTTTAACAACGTTCTTGCTATTTATTTACACATAATTATGTGGCTAATATATTTTTTTTTAGTTTACCTTGATTGAATTATTCCATACCACTGTTTCCAGAGTTCCACAGCATGAGTTTCTTCATCCCAAAGGAAACAGAACCAGTAATTAAAAGAATTAGAAGCCAGTCAGTTCCATAGTAGGTCTTTATTCTAAAAATGGTGCAGTTTTACATAGATGTGCATGTAGAGCGTAAAAGTAAAATTCCGTGGTTGCTTTTTGTTGTATTAAAACAATTCTGTTTCAGAGCAAATCTGAAATACCCTCACCACCACTTATTTAATTTAACTCATCTAGAACTGACCCATCAATGAAGCAGTTTGTTAAAATACAAAATATGATCGTCCACATTGGAAAACAGTTTTTTCCTGAACAAAACAATTCCACAGCAGCAAGCTATCTAGAACATAACTGCACCTCAGGGCCTCTTTCTTCATACTTTTTCTCTTTTTTAGGCTAAAGATTACCCAAAGCCCTGATGTGATTTCTTTGACAGATCTACAGCTCTTGGTGGAAGTTGCACAAAACCTCAACACTTTAGTTTCTTTCCTGCTGAAAACTACACAGAAAAAACATGGGACTTTAGTTTATATGACAAGTTGCATTTATTTTTATTAAATAATATCTAAATACCTTTGGAAATAAACTTGTTTTTCAGTTAATGTTCATTGGCTATGAATAATGGGATTCATAAGTGTGACTCGAATACATAAGATTAAAGTACAAGAATATTCATAAACATTGTTTCCAGCTCTATTTAAACTACTTATGTCTACAGGTAACTTCAATGTACAGTTACTGTAGATGGAGCACCTAGACTTCAAAGGTATTTTGCCATACACTTCAGTATGATGTATAGATGAAAAAGAGCAATTCAGTCTAATGTGTGAACCAAGTATTGTAACAATGAATCCATGGTGACCATTCAAAATGAATTTCAAGAAAAAGAACAGTTTATTTGCTTCATAAAAACCTGTGAAGCATTCAGACTAGATAACGTAAGCAGAATGCTGAAATATAAATCTTCTTAATTTACATCCAGGGTTTCATTATGGACATTTTATAGCACTCCACAGAACTTTAATTTACAGATTTTTGGAACTTTACCAACCCCAAAGAAGTGCTAAACATGCCTGTTGGAGCATTTAACCAAAGTAAGTCACAGGAGATTTCCCTAATGAGTGCAGAATTATCATTTATTTGCATTCTTAGTAGATTTAGAGCAGTAAGGCCTATTAACAAGATAATGGTAAATGCTATTTGAATGTTAGTCTTCAGCAAACTATTCACTAAAATGAATATTTCAATGTACAAATTTCATAGTATGTAACTAAATTGAGCCAGCGTTTGCTCAGCTCATTTAGATAGGTAATTTGACTCAAAATGGCCAGTTACTGAACAACGTGCAGCTGAACAGACTCAAGCAAATAACTCAAATAAAAACTCTGGAATGCATCTCTAGTCTTCATTGACCTTTACTGTTAATTTTCCTAACTATCTAGCAGTATATACAGAATGAACTTGTCATTACAACCTCTGAATATAATTAGAAATATTTTTGCTCCTTAAGACATATCAGTGAATTTAATAATTTTTTTACGAAACTGCCCACAGAAAAAAATGTGGTCTAACTGTGCATTATAATTCTACAGATTAGAAATGCTCAGTTTTCATTTCAGGACTAGAAGCTACAATGTTTTTCAAGGGCTTGGGACAAAGAAAAATGTTAGGAACATAAAAACTGATACCTGTTGATGAGACAATAGTTATTTCTATGACAATATTTAATACTAGCATATGTCTTAGTGAAATAAGCATCTTCTGTGAGCACATGGGCACTGCACTGACTAGTGTTTCGTATGCCACACATAGCTGTGTAAGTAATTTTCATTAGGAGCTGAAGAACAGATTTATCAAAGCAAAACAGCAGTTGCTTAGAAAACTGTTAAAATTAGAATTAATTGGGCAGCATTATCATAGAATCATAGAAGTCTGGGTTGGAACTGACCTTAAACCTCATCTAGTTCTAATGCCCTGCAATGGGCAGGGACACCGTCCATAGAACAGGTTGCTCAAAGCCCTATCCAACCTGGCCTTGAACACTTCCAGGGATGGGCCATCCATAGCTTCTCTGGGAAATCTGATCCAGTGCCTCACCACTTTCACAGTATAGAATTTCTTCCTAATACATAATAATTGATTATTAATGTTTCTTCCTTCTCAGAAGAGTAAGTTTTAAATTATACTGAAAGGTAGGAAGATACAAAACATCTAGCTGTCAGGTCCCAGTGTGCTCCACAATATCATTGGAATGAAAATGTAAATAGTATTGTTTGGATTTTAGTTGCTATTATGGTTTTTTGCCTTTATTTTTTCAGACTTCAACTTTTGCTGTACTGAAACCATTGGCTCTCAATCTCTCTACAGTGCAAATCTGGATGACAAGTTCAAGGAATCAGGGAAAATAGGGATTTGGTTCTCGTTTTTCTACATGGCTTCAAAGCAGGCAATAAAGACCCTAGAGCCCCTCATTAACAGAGTCATCATCTAATTTAGGAAGGATTTCTTTGTATTGATTTATCCAATTGCACTATAGCTTTGGATCTGAGGTGGCACAAGCTAAATTTGTACTCCATAGCAGTTGTAGTCTCTGGTATTTAGGTACAGCTTGATTATAAAACAACACAACTCCTTTTCTATTTATACAACACAAGATATCTTTACATGAAGGGAAGAAATTGTAGACATCTATGTTCTACTCTTATATGCAGTTGGGACAAGGCCAACGTGTGGATATCAGGTTGCAAAAGGTCCCACAAAATGTACGGGCTATTCAGCGTATACCCAGTCACTGTACCAAGCCCTTAGGCCTCATGCCAATATTGAAACTCCTAAATTCCAAAACAGACATTATTTTTGAAAATTGTATAACTCTACATCCATTATATATCTAAACACATACCTAAAACCCAGAAAAAGTAATGCAAGAAGATTTTCTTACTGATTTAAGGATACTTAGCATGTGGAGTGTTTTAACTTATTTTAACAATAACTCATTTTGGCAGCATAGATGAACTCAAATGCAATGATCCTTGGAAATTTTACCATGACATATTCTGCTGGACCAGTCTATGAAGCTATGTCACGTAGAGGTTAGAATTTGCATAAACATATAGATAGCTTTAAAAAAAACCCCCAAAACCAACAAGCATTAACAACTAGATCAGCTGCATTATATACTAACATTTGCAATTTATTTTTAAACTATTGCTATCTGTAAACAGTGGGGAATTTATGAAATATTTATACAGTATATAATGAGCGACCTCTTAAAACTCCTGATTATCATTTTGTTGCTCAATAACCTATTACTGTCTTCAAAGACAAATGCTGGAACATGATCACATGCTTAAAGCTTTAGGATACATTTAGTTACAAGGATCATCTACTAAAGTTGATGCAGAGAGTATAAAAGTTAGTGAAATGCACCTAACTTTCTCTGTTATGGACTGGACTAGATATATCCAATTTAAAAGCAAGCGAGGACATGGAATGAAAAAAAAACATGCAAATACAAAAATGTACCTCTAATAAAAGACCAGAAAAATATGTGTAATGCCTTCTTCAAGTCTGTAGAAAAAATGGCTATGAATAAAATCTTAAAAATGTGACCAATAGAAATGAGAAAAAAGATGGAGATACCCTGTGAAGCCTAAATTCATTTCATCAATGTGTTAACTCCAGACTTTTATACACAGTTATATATTTTTCATGTTAAAAAATTAATATATGTGTAAAATTTTTAACTAGAAAGCAGTTATTCTGAGATACAAATTAGGTTGTTCTTTTACTTTTTAAGATTTTGCCCCTAAAATCTTAGTATGTAATCCATATAATCTTACATCTAACTCAGAAGATCAGAAAATAAAAATATGACTAGAAAAACAGTAGAAAGAGGCAGAATTATTCAAAAGAATATATTGTTGGGAGAATAACTGGCAACATGAATGGGGAATGTTATTCCCATTACCTCTTTTTATCTGTTTGGGTATGTGACTATATATGCATGCATATGTATTGCCTGTCTACCTCATGACATTTCTAGAGCTTTTTCATCTGCAATTGCAACAAGTTAACAAACATTTCTGCCCTGTGTCAGTGGATAGGGCATTTTTCAGTTACATACTGAATTCACAGTGTTTTATGCTCCTCTACAAAGCAATTACTGATTTTCCTTCTTGCTGGATACACTTTTGGAAGCTAAAGAATTTCAATACAATCAAGGGTCTAAATGACAGGCACCTTTGTATAAGGTGTTCAATTCTTTTGTAGCATGTACCTTTGGACTTATGTTGTCAGAGGCAGCAGCAGGCAATAAGTTTTACTCACCATTAAAAAGAGTATGTAAGATATTCTTACATAATATATAATAAGAAGAATGCTCCTTTTCTCTTTTAATCTGACATTGTGTTACCAGGAGAAATTATGTCAATATATGACTCCCAGGCCCAGAATAGCTGTAAAATAAATAAATCCATGCTAACAATAACTCTTGCACTACTGCTGCTACAGACAGATTCAAACACATACACTGCTAGGTCCCTGAATCAGCATTAATAAATACTGCAGCTTACCACACTTGGTTTCCAGACAGATAAGGTTTTAATTATCCAGCATCAATCACATACTGTACAGCACCACTGTACTTAGGGGATCCACTAAGACTACTGAAGAGAATGTAATATGAGAACCCCAGGGACAGTGACAGTTGTTTAGACTTTTGAAGACTATTTTTAGTCAAATGGAAGATTTTGTCATTACCTTCAGAAGGATCCATTGACATAGTGTATTTACTGACATAATGTCATATATGTCATACTGTCATACATCCTCAAGGTGTTATCAGGACTACTCAGGAGACAAGCAGAAAACACAAATTGTTACC
Organism: Edolisoma coerulescens; assembly: GCA_013397115.1. Classification (NCBI taxonomy): domain Eukaryota; kingdom Metazoa; phylum Chordata; class Aves; order Passeriformes; family Campephagidae; genus Edolisoma; species Edolisoma coerulescens. Next base: position 908,324 of record VWZW01007322.1, on the reverse strand, counting down.
TTCTTAATCTGAAATTTTAAGTGGAACGTACATAGGGTGTCATCCTTTGAATAAGGATGCATTATGCAACAGAGAGTTTCTCGGGCTCATTGTTTTACTGAAGAACTGCATGTCTAATTCTCCTGAAAGAGATTTTCTTTTCATTTTGAAAATCATAGTTTAATTTTAAATTAACTTCCAGGGAATGTTATATTTATGTAATTGTCCATTTCAAGCCAAGAGTGGCAGCACACTGAAGTGTGTCTTTCTGATTCCACCTGTAACTGCCTTCTGGATCCCCAAAAGCATTTGTCTCTCATGCACAAGCTGTTAGAGAATATGTTGAGATTCAGAAAATTTCTAGGAAGACAATGGATCCATTATAATTTTTTGAGAATATTATTCTTTTTAATATCCCATGGACTTGGTGGCAAATTAGAATTCTAATTACTTTTTTTATCCCCAAAATCCTTTTTGTACTCTCTCTGTGGGACAGCACTTAAGCATAGAGTAAGAGTTATATAAACATACCTATTTTGCCATACTGCTAACACACGGTGCTGCAGTCTTCTGCATCTTACTGTAGAGCTTATTAGCTTGTTAGAAAAACATCAACAGAAGGGAAAGACATGGGGAAAAATGGTGTGCTACAAAGCTGAAACAGATAGAAGGTGCATCGGCAGTGGAAGACAATCCATCTGTATCCATTATTTTTCTCACAAAGATAATTTTGTGATAGGTATGGAGGGCAAAAAAAAAAGAAAGAAAAAAAATCAGGATATAATCTTAAAAGTGTAGTAAAAAAATCTTGATTTAGTAGCTTAATCCTGAATTTGTTGGGAAATAGGGTGCATAATATTCTTATAAAGCTGCCTATAGTCTTACAGAATCAGAGCCTGACAGTTCAATTGTGTAAGACACAGTATGAATTTAAGAATCAAGCCAGACCTCAGAATCCTTTAGTTTGCCACATGTTCAGCCATGGCCTTTGCTATACATTTCTGTTAAAAATTACTAAATGCACATCCTCAGATATTATAGATATTTTGGTGAGAGATAAATACTTACTGTATTCTTTAGTCATTATCTGTGATAACTATAAAAGCCTACAGTATCATGGACTATATGAGCAGGATTTTCTTCCCTCTGTGGTGCACAAAGATTTCTGGGAAAGTAACAGCAATAAGGAAGTAGGAAAAAATTCAAAGACCAGTAAAGATCATAAACCAAGTGTTTCTCCATTCTCAAATTTTATTTAGAAATTCTATACTGATCAATAAAATTTCTTGAAATCATAGTTTCTTAACATTTACCTCTCATATTTAAGATGAACTTGGAAGAACAGAAGTGGCAAATTATGAGGATGAGCATGTGTAACAATGATGAATTTAAACTTTCTTTCCATTGACATAAAATTCTTCCTGTTACTTGAGGTCTTACATTTCAGGTGTCTACTTGAGGAGATGCACCCAGACCTCTGCCTACAGTGATCATGAAACCAAAATTAGAAGCAGCAGGTAGCTATAAATTAACTTGCTGTCAAATTAGCCATCTTGGGTTAGGATGCAAAACTTTGTACAGAGCAGAACTTCAAGTAACAGGTTTGTGCAGCAAACCATATTAGCATACTCTTGTTCCAGGTAAACACAGCAAGCCCTTTTCTGGAACAGAATTGGATTGGTGCTCTAGTTCTACCCCTGTTTAATACTAGAATTGTGCTTCACATTTAGGGCCGTGAGCTGTCAGATTATTTTTCCTACCGTGTAATTACATTTATTTTTACAACGGTGAGAAAGAAGAACTAGTCCCATTATTTGTGGGGAATTTTATAAACATTGATGAAATAATAATAGTAATTTAAAAAAACCAAAATTAGAGAGCTTTGTTATCAGGATTAGTTTAATAAATAAGTGCTGGAAAAAAAAGGATTGTTCAAAGGTACATTCAGCTTTATGTCTTGTTAATATGGTACTAGTGAAATGCAACACGGCTACATCATTTTCTTTCACTGTCACTCTTTTTAGTATTTTTGTAGGTAAATTTGTTTTATTTCAGTAGAATTTTGTGTTTTGTTAAAAATCCCCAAACTTTAGTTCTAGTAAAGACAAAATACTTAACTCCATTCACATTTTTTATACTTTTAAAGTGTTCTAACTTTGAAGAAAAATTCCTGCTGCTTCTTCTTGATGGCCATAAAAAAATTAACTTTCTTGTAGTAGAATCTGATTTGTTAGAATAATGCAAAGTTACTATTGAGGGTCTTTCACATAAACTTTTGCAAAAAAGAAAAGAGATAAAATAGTTCTTATTTCTGAAGTTACTAGAAAATTGCCACTCATGCACTCTACTCTATGAAAATAATATATTTTCTAATTTTTCCCTCTTATGTTTTAATATAGAAGTTTGTGGATGATCATGGGCAAGTATTAAGATAAAAATTAAAGAATCTTTTAATATTCAAAGGATGCAGACTTTTCTTTTTCCAGTGTTTCTCTTTACCAAACATTATCCTCATTCAGCTTTCCACACCTGACAATATTCCTGTCTTACCGTTAAAAACTATCATTATTTTAAAGACACTAATATTACAGCATGCATATATTATGAATGATAACCTGAATTCAGAGTTTCTCTACTCCAAATCCCTCATTACAATGGCCTGAGGCACCCCAGGCTACTAGAAGAGCAATTACAAAATAACAGCATTCTTCACACAGCACTGTCAACAGCAAAATTCTGGACAGTTCTGCTACAAGAGATTGTGGAGACAGAGAATATAAGCAAGTTCAGAAAGAAGGAAATTTCTGCACAAAAATCCATAAATGTATACTAAATGAACAAGCCATGAATAGGCAAATAGGCAACAGAAATTATCTAGGCTCCCATGCTCATCCAAAACAGCATGTCTTCTAGGAACTCTTTGACTCAGAATAATGAGCTACATGGATGACTGATCTGACCCAGTAGGGTATTCTATACTGTTTCATATTCTTACAAACAACAGCTTCTCATCTCTCACTACTGTAAACACCTTTCCCTCTACTGTATATGTTGTCATCCATGTTTCATACATAGGCAGGAGTTTTTGTGTCTCCTTCCAAATATTGAATTTACTCTCAAAAGGAGCCCTAGTTTATGGTGACACAGGGAGCCTGCTTTTGGTGTAGGTGAATTAAAGAAGACATTCCCACTGCTTTAGATTACTTGATCCAATGCAGTTATCAATGCTAAAGGCAATTTCCCAAGATTGTGTATCATAAAAAAGAGGTTGCTACGCAGTTTAGAAGCTGAGTTTCTCTGCACTGTGCCATGAATGGCTAACTTCCAAAGACCCTCCTTTTTGAATATATGAGGGAAAATACTTCAGTCTTAGGTAAAAACAAGGGAGGAGTGACCAAATGATTTTTGCCAGAACATAGGGAATGATGCTTGCATTGGATCAAAGCATCGCAAAATAATTCAGATAGAAGGGACTTCAGGATGTTTCAAGACAAGCTTCCTGCTCAAAGCAGGAGCATGAAATTAGACCAGATTTCTCATTGCTTGATAGAGTCCAGTCTCTAAAACCTCCCAGGATACAGACTGTATACAATGACAGCTTTGCCCTCCGGTAAGTCAACAGCCCATCCTCCCCTCACACACTCACACACACACACTTTGATGTAATCTGCAATCCTGAGGATAGCACACGCCATTCACCTCCTCCAGGTCACTGATGAAGAGGGTAACCAGGACAATTCCCAGGATAGCCCTTGCAGTACTCATCTTTTTTACGTGCCTCCACGTTAATTATGACCTATCAGCCACTGCCCTCTGAGGATGACCATCCAGCCAAATTTTTAATGTTGCGTACCCACTTGTAACACGATATTGTGGCTTTTATGAAAATATACTGTGGGACATGCTGTTGAAAGCCTTGTTAGAGTTGATACAAATGATATCTACTGCTCTCCTGTCATCCACAAATCCATCATTTCATTACAGAAAGCAATCATACTGGTCAGGCATGATTTGCCCTTGGTAAATCCATGCTGACTGTTCCAAATCATTTTCTTCTCCTTCATGTGCCCAGAAATGTGTTCCAGGAGGACTCACTCCATGATTTTCCCAGCTGTGTCAGCTAAACCAGGACATCTGGTCATTTCAACCTAATTCCACTTTCAAATTAAACTCATAGTACAGGTCATACAAGCCAAATACTCACCTTCAGACAACAGCATCTGTCCCTTTTATCAAACCAGGATGAGTTAACAAAGCAGGAGTGTGAATATGCATGCATGTAAGTGATAATAAAATTATCTTTAATAACAAATAGCTACTCTTTGTAAGCAATTTCAGTGATTGGCAAAGGATTAGGAACACCGATGAGAAGGTATAGACATAAGGAGGAATGTATTGCATTTCAGATTTTATTGAGGAAAATGGAATAGGCAGCTCTTTTAGATCTATGGCATTTCGTAAGTTTCGTTACTCTCTATCTATAATCACTTGTTGAAAGTGTACAGTTGTCATAAATGTCATATAATTATCACTTCATGGTCATAAATTAGACAGACAGATACACACATTACCAGGGTGCAACTGGGGGTAGTGCCAGTCCCGAGCATTGGACAATTCCCTGGGGATGGGCCAAAGCTGTGCCCGAACATCAGCCTGCAGTGGGGAAAGCCGACAGGAACCAGGCTCAACACAGCCCTGGGGACAGCTGAGCAAGGCTGCCATGCATGGAGCCAGGCTGAGGCCAGGCCAGGACATCAGCCCCTGCAGGTCTGGGCTTAGACCAGGAGTAGCAGCTGTGCAGAAGGACTGTGGCTTCACCAGGGACCGAGTGCCCGTGCCATGGCTGAAAACAGCCCCCATGGGCAGGGGTCAGCCCTGGCCATGGCCTCCCCACAGGACTCCCAGGAGCCTCTCCCCACAGCCACCAGTTCTATGGGACTGCTTAAGGCCACACTGGTCCCCAGCCCCACTGGCCAAACCTCCTAGGGGATGTGCTCAGGGTCCTTGCACATGTGAACCATAGTGCTTCACTCTACTAAAATTTTTATATGGAAAGTCAGCCGTTGTCTTCCTCTCAGGTGCTATCTATCACAGAATCACAGCATTGTTGGGGTTGGGAGGGACCTCTGGAGAGCATCCAGTTCAACTCCCAGCCAAGGCAGGGTCACCTTGAGCAGGTTATGCAGGAATGCATCCAGGTGGGTTTTGAGTGTCTCCAGAGAGGGAAACTTCATCACCTCCCTGAGTAGCCTGTTCCAGTGCTCTGCCACCCTTTGTGTAAAGAATTATGTTCACCAAAAAAGATGTTATCTTCACCATTCTTCATTAGCAATCTCAAGTACCTCTGCCTGAATTCCACAAACACATTAAAAACCTTATGCATAATTATACGTGTATATGTTCCCCATTTACACAATTTGAAAACAGAAATTCAAGTTGGGTTTTAAGCCTTCAGAATCAAGAATTACATCAGTATGGTACAACCAGTCATGCACTGTTTGTAATGTTTGAAAAGTTGTCTAGAGAAACTGTATCAACTTCTAGTGTTTTCTTGTTCCCCATATTTTCATGCTTCCACTATGATGGTCCTAAGAAGGGAAGACAAGGTTGGAATAAACTATCCAGTAAGATTGGTTTGTGTTACTGTTTAATATTATTTCCTGCCAGTACTTCAAGACTGAAACAAATTCATTAGCCTATTAAGAAAGACTTCTGTGTTCTCATTCCTAAATTAGTGCAGTCACTAAATCATTGGAAAGACACAATGTACAGTGACAGCCAGTCTCCTCTGTGGTTCCTTTGGAACAGAAGGATAATGAGTTGACAGTTCAGGTTTATAACTTTTATCTGTGATTATCACACTCATTTTTGAGGAACTTTAACTGTAATTTATTTCAAGCAAATTTCCACTGTATTTTTCTATTTTCTACTCATTAAAATAAACATAAAGGAACCCTCAGGAAAAGCCTACTGAAGCATTCAAATGCCCTGATATTAAGAGAGAAACTAACAGCTGATGTGCATTTGTGTTTCTTTGCGTCACTCTGGGTTTTTTGGTAGCAAGGTACTAGTTTATCAGTCTACACAGCAACAGGCAAAATACGCGAAGTGTAAACTGGTCCATTTTTAATGCATCAGGAATGGAGGAAAGGCTTAAAGAGGGGAGGAGAAGTTGTTTTCAACAGCAAAGATATCTGAAATGGTACATTAATAGTATTTGTGTAGACTATTCATGACTTTGACATTTATAACATAAATGGCTTCAAATCAGCATCTGTTGAGAGTGGACACTGCATATTCTAGAGTGCAAAGGTTTTCCCTACTTCTTGTCTAGGATTTTGAAAGACAGTGAAGAAACTTCATAACCACTCTTTTGGTCTTGCAGTATTGCTTGAGATTAAAAATGCAGCTAGTCCCAATTTTGTAGCCAAATTAAGAGATGTATTAAGAGACAATACATTTATGAATGATTACTGCTCTGAAAAGCAGATTTGATTTATGATGTGTCTGAAATTGCATTGGCTACTAATTTTTATTAATTCCTTAGTAAGTCGTCCTGATTTCTTCCTAATTCTCGTATCTGAAATTTGTCATGTAGCTTGTAGCCAGTCTGGAACTTGCATGAGGTAAGTGATGCATTAAAAGAAAAGCTATATTAGATTGCAATATTGGAAAGTGCTAGGATAGGATAGCAGTAAACCCAGCCCAACCTTGAAAAATTAATACACTGAAAACATCATCCTATATATTAGTCTGTCTTGCTTACTGTATGTCACACAGACACACCGAAGTACTTACCTGTTCTATATTTTACGATTTCATCTGCTGAATCAGATGGAGAATATGATGCACATCTGTTTATTTCTTTTTATTACAATCCATGAATGAAGTCAATAACTATGATAGTCTATGAATCTGTGTTAATAACTGATGTATATAAAAGGAGATAGTGGAGTGCAATGTTCTCATTGGTTCATAATGGATGAGAAGGGCCATAATTCCCTAAGATGTGAAATACATAATTTTTTTGCTCCCAAGGACTTCTAGGGGGCCAATAAAAGACTTGGTCTTATTTCAATCGAAATGATTATGTCCCAATAATTTGTTCTCAGAATTAAAATCAAATAGCCTTGTTGCTATTGATTGCACATGCACAATCCTGTGGTTCTCTTTTACATGTAGTTACAACTGAAAACAATTTGTTCCATTTGAGAAAATCTAAATATTTGAAACTCTGATCAACTTTTTAATCCTTACTTGTTTAACAATTAAGCAGAGCTTTAGTGACTTGGTCTAAATAAAATGATCATTGTAAACAGTAATATTCTGGGTCCTATAATAGCTATGTTTCTCTGAGAAGCAGAAACAGATTTTCATATTTCTTTCCTTTACAATGTGCCCATAAATCTGAAGAGGTCAAGCTTAAAGACTGCAGTTCTCTGTTTCTACTTACTATGCTTACCTGCAGGAAATGATGGACCAAATGAGACTTTAATTCCATCTTCTTAGCAATTGTCTTTTTCCAGTATCAAATACTTTCTTAAGTTTATTTTTCAGGCAAGGTTTATGAACAGTTTTTATGTGAAATAACAAGGTAGTATGATGTTCATTGGAAAGGGAAAGCAGTGTTTAACATATGTCCTCAGTGAAGAGTTCTCATAATCACAGCTTCATTTAGGAGAATTTATTTGTGGAGCTGAGGACTAAAATGAATAAAGGTTTCCTACCTGGTGATAAAAAATTAATCCTTTTTAAAGGTGTTCATATGTCATTAAGCTCTCCTTCCACAGTGCTCTGATGGAGTTCAGTGAATTTCAATATGGATTATAGAACTACACAGGTTTTGGTGAGGCACCTTTAATCAGATTTCCTAAAATTACAGTAACTCTATCTGCTGTAAGAGGATACAGGGTTGATTTAAAATCAGAACAGTTCATGGAGCCCACAGTTCTAAAGAGTGGTCTGAAATCTCAAATTTGGCAGTAATTTGGAAAAGGCTGAGATAACCACATGTAACAAATTATGTTTCTTCTCTGTATGCATAGCCAGACAAGGAGATGAGGATAACTGAAATGGGATGTTTGATGTCTCAGTAACTTTAGAGAGATTTTAATAATACAGTCCCTTTCATCCAAAGGAATAACTTTAAATCACTTCAAAGCACTTCATAAACACTGCAAAATAGGAAGAGATTGAGGACTTGAGAATGTAACAGATTAGATAAAAAGAATAATTAAAGTGAGGTTGTTGTTTGTGGCTTAACAAATCTATGAATAATAGCCATAGATTGCAAATATGACTAATGAATTTGGGTATCTCTATTCTGTATGGCTAACATTAAACATGTTACTGAATTTATTTTTAGAGGATGTACAATTCATGTATTGGAAAAATGTGCCTTTTTCTGAGACCTAAACTTAAATACTTAGTCACATTAAAAATAAAATCAGTTACCTGGACTTCCCTTATGTCACTTTAAGCTGCATTTCATTAATTAAAGGACATCATCCAAACTTCACTTACAGTAATTTAACAGAGGTTTATTTTAATTCTTCATATAAAAACATGGAAACCTTTTATATCTATAAAAACTTAAAAACCTATAAAAACTGCATATAAATATACATTCACATAAATGAATAACACTTCTACTTGCATTTACAATTTAAATACTTGGGCTTTTGTTAGTACATATTGAAGTTTTTATTATTTAGTTCAACGAAAAGCAATGATTTGCTGTATATCTGCGTATCTGCAAGTCTCATGAGAAGTGGCTGAGGGAACTGGGTCTGTTTAGCCTCAAGGAAAGGGGGCTGAACGAGGGGACCTCATCACTCTCTGTAAACACTGCACTGTCACTGGTAAGTAGCGAGAGCACGAGAGTGTTTGCTGCCTGCAGCTACCTGAAAGGAGGTGGTAGCGAGGTGGGGCTCAGCCTCTTCTCCCAAGTAATCAGCAAGAGAACAAGAGGAAACGGCCTCAGCTTGCACCAGGGGAAGTTTGAACTGGACATAAGGAAAAATTTCTTCAACACAAGGGTTGTCAAGCATTAGAACAGGCTGCCCCGGGGAAGAAGATGAGTCACCATTCTGGAGGTATTTAAAGACGTAGATGTGGTGCTTAGGGACGTGGTTTAGTGGTGGGCTAGGTAATGCTGAGTTGGACTCGATGATCTAAAAGATCTTTTCCAGCCTGAATATTTCTATGATATCTCATGTTTTCAAATGTAACAGTATTTTTATTGTACCACCCAACCATCAGAAAGCAAAGTCTTAGCATAGAGATGCTTTGAAAATAAATATCACAGTAAGTGCTTAAAAAGGGACGCATCAGGATAAAAAAATGCTGCAGCTATTTTTTTAACTGAGATATGAGAAAGAGATTATTCTAAACCCAAAATGGTTGCTGTGTTTACTACGTGGAGATATCTGAAGTTGCATAGCATGACTTGTGTTAAGAAAGAAACTGAAGATAATTATCTAAATTAATCTTTTTCAGTTTCACATTAGACCTCTGAGACTAAGCACTGCACAGACCATGAAAAATATAATGTACTTCCTACTTTGCATTCTTCTCTCCAAATGACCTGCAAACCTAAATAGTTGCATTGACATTGCTGGTCCTGGAAGTAACAGTACAGTATGTATAGTCTTTTCCCTGATGTACATGTCAATGAAATAATTTGGTGCTTTTTAAATTAAGATTTCTTTTAAATGCACAGAGAAGGCTTGAGGTGGATTTAAGAGGACTGAAAACATACACAACCCTAAAGTTAGATTGCTAGAAGACTGCATTGGACAGTCGATTAGCTGTTAAGCAGTTAGATGTCCATAAAACTGCACCTGAAATCTGGTAACTGCTATGAGGTTTCCTAATTAAAATTAGAGTATGTTTACAAAAAGGACAATGTAAGTATCTTCTCACACTGTCCTAGACTACTGTAGAAATTTGTGGTAGTTTCAATTTTCTAGTTACCCACTTTTCCTGGCTTTTAATGAATTCCCTTATCAAAGCTGAAAGTATTTGCCCATCTTGCAGAATTCTTCAACACCAAATTTATCCCAGAGGTATTTCGGAATTAATTTTAATATATTTTTTTGTGCTGGAGAAATCATTCTACATTTCAGCACTCTCCATCACATGACAATGCTGCATACAGACATTTTTAATATTCTCTCCAGGTATACCCCCCGTGGCTACTGCTAAGACTCCTTGCTCTACAACTGCTCCTGCTGGGGGAAAGGTGTTGCTATAGCTGCAGGCTAATAGTAACTGCCACTGCTGATTTGATGCCATTTAGTCTGTATCTGCAGAGTCACGAAAAAACTGTCTCTTTATCTACCCTTTGCACCTTTGGAGCTAATTACCTTTGCTCATCAATACCAAAATATTTACATGGTTTTGCCTGATGGAGTAGGAACACAGAAATTCACTGCTCAAATTCAGATGCTCACAACCATACATTATGTTAGTGGTGACATTCAGGCATACTTAAGGAAAAAGCACAACAATATACAGAACTTCACACTATTTAAGTAACCTCTAAAATATGAGCCAAGTGAAATTATGAATACTTTGTTTAAAATGAAGTTTTTAAAGCTAAGAGAGGGAAAAGGTCAAGTTAATGCACTTCACCTTCAATACAGTGAGCTATTTTTTCTCATTCATTTTAAAGTTTATAATAATTTGACTGACAAAACAGGATCAAATTCTCCATTAATAAGCCATGTCAAGGCCTAAGGCTTACACAGGATATTGTGCTACATATTTTCTTTTTCTCTTGATCATTGCCTTAACTCCACCCCTTGTGCTGAAACTCAGAAATACTACCATACACTGTCTTTTTGTGTCAGGCCTATATAATAGTGCCCAGAGAAATTTTGGATGCCCCATCCCTGGAAACTTTCAAGGACAGATTGGACTGGGCCCTGAGCAACCTGATCTAGTGAAAAGTATCATTGACATGGTGGAAGGGTTGAAACTAGGTGATATTTAAGGTCCCTTCCAATCCAAACCATTCTGTGATTCTATGAACAGCTCAATGCAAATTACAGTTATTTTCAGTGTCTGACTGTTGTACAAGCTGCTCTTAAGCCCTTCCTTAACAATATTCATTTTTTCAGGCATAGCAATGTTTTCTGCACTTTCACCCTTCTCTTTCCTTCTGTTAAGAAAGCTCTTCTTACTTCAGGATAACTACCACCAGCTATCATGAACTGCAATTTAGTCAAGAAATATTTCAGTTTACTGGGAGGCAAGATCACTAAGGTCAACTCTGAGCTACCACCTGGGGTTCAGCTCAGAAAGTTCACTTCACCTTAAGAGCTACACACTTTTTCTTCAGTGTGGGGATGTTTCAGATGGTTTGTGGTTTTTTCTCCTCCATGTATCTTGTTTCTTCAAGGTTTTACACTACTATGATCTGTCAATGCATCTGATTTATGCTTAGATTAAAATTATTTTTTAGATTGAAATAGCTTTTTTAGGAATGAAACCTGAAAAGTTATAAAACTGACCCAGACCACCTTGGTATGAAGGCTCACTGCCCCTAGCACTGCGGTTGATAGCATTAGTGATCTATGACAATGGAGCAAAGTAATTTTTGTAGATAATCCTACATCTTTTGTGTTCATATTTAATTTGCCTTATGCAACTTCAAAAGACTGCCTTTATTTTGAAGACCTTGTGAAAACGTCAGTACATCCACCAAATGAATCATTCTAGGCCTAGTACAGATTAAAATTAATTTGTTACTGAAGATTTAGTAAAACTTCCATTTCTCTCCTTTTATGTAATAGTGTATATACACCATTTTATCAGAATAACCTCATTGTGTTTAACCTCACTGTGCCAGAATTCTGTCAGTGCTTCCATTTTATAATTCTATTTGACCATTTAATACATCAAAGGAACCATGCTTCCCTGGCACAGTGAGGTTAAACACCATTTTTACATGTAAGAAATTTCAGTTACGATGAACATATCTGAATCTGGATATGGACTATGGAGCAATGATCTCTAAGCTGTTATTTCTGTACACATGCAGAAATATTTTTCAACCCTGTAAGCTGTCTATTAGTCATGATGCAGCAATCTGTTTCCTAGTGTTAGTCCTAGCTCATACAGAGGCAGTTTAAAAACCTTTTCAATATGCTCAGTTCTCACTCCAGTCCCAGATCTAGCTTATACAGAAATTGTTTAGGATTTTAAATAGTATTATGTGAACTCTAGGATTACCGACTGTAAATTTAACTCCCAGATTTGAAAGAACATTCTTCTAAATACTCTGAATGAACTGAAAGCTTTATGGAGGGATTTCCTGGGGCTTTTTTTCTTATATTTTTATTACAAAAGATGAAAATGTGACCTTTAAACTGCTCAGTTGAGCCACTGCATGGTATTTATGTAAAATAATACATAATTATTGATTTATGTAAAAAGAGAGAAGAAAATGAAATGTTTGTTCTCAAAAAAATGCTGTAGCAAAAGACATTGGATTGAAATAAATGTAGAAAAATATACAAAAGTTGAACAGCTGATCACAGGTGTGAAAGTATGAAGGGTACTGCATGCCCTCTGTAAGTAGTTGGAGTTGCAACACAGCACTACAAAAACATTTCTTAATTGGCATTAAATCCCTTCTTGTTACTCACTGTTATGTGACACATTTTTAGTACTTAAAGAATTGTCTCTTCTTAAATACTGCTAGTGAAATTATGAATTAAATTAAAATATTCCCTATAGGAGGTCCCATTCCAGAGATGCTAGAATCTCAACCCAAGACCTGAAGAAACAAGAAATGAAGGAGAACGCAACATACAAAGAATTTCAGGTATTAAAATATTACAAAGGGCCTCCTTGTGAAAGTGACTTGGGTAAAACTACAATCAGTGTTACTCCTAGGTACAAGTCTGAGAGGTAATTCACAAAGACAAAAGGTTTCTGAAGTCAGAGCATCTTTCACAGAGGTTCTAAAGCAGAGGTACTAACAATATCATAAGATGGAGTCCACCATTTACCATTCAATCACGCGCCAGGTTAGGAAAGCCTGAAGGCTCAATGGTATGACCTTGGTCGGGCGTTCCCCGCATTTCTGAGCTGCAAGACCGTCCTCCTCACCCGAGGGGGCGTTCCCCAAACTGCTGGAACGGCGCGCAGATGAAAGCAGAGAAGAAGAGAGGGGACTCTTGGTATGATGATGCACGAAAGGTTTATCGCCCTGAAGGGGCAGGGACGAACAGCCGGATTTTACGGGGCGTTACAGCGGGTTTTATACGGGGGGCAGGATAGGCGGAGCTAAGGAATTCAACCAATGGGAGAGAAGAAGAAAGGCGGGGTTTACAACAGAGCAACCAATGGGGATAAGGCATAGGAGGGACTTCGAGAAAGAACCAATGGAGTGTCGAACAGAGCAGAACTGTCTAGAAATCATACATATTAACTACAGGGGATGAATATTCATAACAGCTTTGCATGAAACTAGGAGGAGAAGGCGTAAACCTATAGCAACAGAGTATGCAAAATACGAAACTGCGGACTTGTGGGTTCTCACCCTAACCTCGGAGTGAGGGAGACTAAACTCGGGTCCCTCGCCAGAAGTGTTGTGGAGAAGTGGTCTAGCTGCTTTCATCTGCCTGCAGTCCCCCAGTTGTTGATCTTCTTGCGTCTATTTTTGGTTGCTAACTCTTATTCTTCTACTATGGGTTTCTGTGAGGTGTGTGACTATGCGTTTTTGGTGACCTGATGCTAGATACAGCAGCCTGTTATATCTCTGAAAAGCCTTCTCCTTTCCAAGCCTTACGAGCCCAGATACCTCAGTTCCTCTCACACACTCTAGTCCCTGATCAGCTTTGGGGTCCTGTTAAATTAATTTTACATAATACATGTCTTTCCTTTATTGGAGAGCCCCAAACTGGATGCAGGATACTAAACCAAATGGATGCAGAACACTAAATGTGGTCTCACAGAGCTGACAGGAAGTGTTCAGGTTAGTACACACCTGGTTGTTCTCAGCCTGCTCTGTTGCCAGGACACACTGCTGCCTCTTGAATGGCTTCCCAGCTGCTGCACTCCCCAGGTTCTCAGCAGAGCTACTCTTCCCTGCCAGTCAGACTCCAGCTTATGTTGTTGCAGGGGAACATAAGAAAAGCTTTGCAATTGCTTTGGTTGAATTCCAGAAGGTTGATGGTGATCCACTCCTAAATACCATCTAGGTCACTGAATGACAGCCCTGTCCTCAAGAGTATACACTGGTATGCCTCTGCCCTACTTTGGTGTCATATGCAAAATATTAAATGCTATTAAATCATATGAAGTTGATTATAATCTAGATTTTTTTTTTCCTGTAAAGTATTAAAACCACCCTGGAATTAGTAGTGATTGCAAGGTCATGAAGTCCTTGTGGTTAAAAAAAACACTGTCTAAAGGATAACATTTTGTAAAATACCACTAGAGCTTAACATCAGCATTTTCTTCAATCACAGTTCAGCTAAAACCCTCACTGTTCTGCACCAAAAAAAGACAGACCAGATCACAAACCATACCATTTAAATGACACTAAACCATTACACAGATTGTCCTGACATCCTCACACATTACACTAATTCACCTGAATACTTCAAGGAATAAGGATCAGCATTGCTTAAAAATACACTAACATTCAGTCTTCAAAATATATTGTCAGAATGCAAATTAAGAAGTCCTCTGACAATGTTACAAAACTGCAACCAGAACAACTTTTTCAATTAAATTATTTCAGAAGAAACAACTGAGAGGATAACATAACATCTCATCAGAGAATGAAAGAGGTTATTCAGCCTGTCTAAGTTCATCCATTCTTAGTACTTCCATCCCCTGTGGAAGGCATCTCATTTTTCTCATGCGACCCCTGTGTTTTTTGCCTGAGCAACTATGTCTGACAGCCTGTTTCACACATTTATCATTCTCTGCATGGAAAAAAGTGCTCCTGACACCTATGTTGAATGGGATTATTTTTCTTAAATCAGCACTGTTTTTCTTATTTATTTTATTCTGAAAATAAGACAAATTGTTTCAGTTCTTTGCATTTTCCACATTTTACATTTAAGCTTTTCTTAACAATTTTCTTTTCCTCATATGGGAATTCCTCATTTTAGGTTGTCCATGTTTAGCTGCATTTTATGGCTGGCTTTAATCATCAGAGTCAATATATTTGATATAATATTTTCTTATTCCTACAGTAGTAGTGTTCTGCAAGACAATTCATATTATTTTTTTATCTTAATATTGTCATGTTATGTAAGAAAACCATACAGAGCTGCTGAAACTTTCCCTGGGTTTGATGAAATGCATTCATCAAACAAATTCACAGCTGATGTGAGATTCAAATATTCCTAAATTTCAGTTATGATGATTTAGCTTAGATCTGCCTCAAAATATGTGGAAATGCAAGAAGTCTTTTTCTAATTTATATGCATGCACACTCTTATTACATTTAACACATTTAAAATATTTCTGAAATAAATTGTACTGATTCCATAGGTCTCTTTCATTTTGGCTTCTGTAGTTGTCCTAATACACCTCCCTTGTCCAGGACATTTTTCAGCTTTTTAAAATTTTGTCTTGGTTGATCATTGGAGATTTCAGGTGAGAGTTTCCTTATGCATGATAATGTCTTTAAAAAAGGCTAATCAGCACATAAAGTAATTTCCTGTAGATTGGGAAGTGTTGTAAACCTTTTCCTTGTTATAACAAAGATCAAAAAAGAACAAAACTCCTCTGAGACCTGATTTCCTACCTGTACTGCTTTCAAGATGGAACTCTATAAGAATGAGAGCAGAAGCATAATTTTACCACTGGTAAAATATATCTGTGTAATTTTTAGGTGCAGTTAACAAACATTCCCAGAAAAGTGAATGTATTGATTACTGCCTACTAAAACTGTTCCTTAATAATGTAATGCAAAGAACTCATGCTCTGTTTTATTCTATATTTCTGATGCATGCAGTATAACATATCCTGTGATGTCCGTTTCACAGATTTCATGACAGCTGACACTTGACAAATTTGCTTTACCCTAACAGTTTAATTTCTATTTTCTTTCTGCTGTGTTGTATGTATGAACTGTGTATTTAAAACTGATTTACTAATTTTAAAGGGCAAATGTAGCACTTCAAACACAGTTTATCATCTCACCTTTGTTTAAAAGCCAGTGGAACTTCTGGAGTAACTAGACTAATCAATAAGTTGATTAGTCAACTCTTGAGCTGTTGGGATCTATTTATACCAAAGAAATGAGTTACAGTGCCTTTAGTCCATTGGGTTAAATTCCAGATTCTAGAACAAGGGGCAGATGTTCAGGCTTTCCAGTTTTAAAATTTCACTCAAGCCTCAAAAGAAGCACTTTTAAGTGTTAGCTTGGGAAAACATTACAAAACCTTTTGAAGCAGAGAAAATACTCTTCTCTCTGTTTTTGCAAGGAATTCTTGTTGAAAAAGAACTTCAAATTTACCCCATGGATTTACAGGGAAAAGAATAAAACGTAAAAAAAAAAAGCCTCCACTGTTTACTCTTTTTTATCCTCTGCTTCAGTAATTCCCATGGTTGCTCATATACATGCTTTAATATTTCAGAAACATTTTCAAGGGCAACTATCCACTGTTAAAAGATTCTGCACTGCAGCCACTTTTCTGACAAGTTGACTAGTTAGGTTAAGGGTCCCCTTATTTACATTTGCTCTTGAGCTTTAGTACCTCAGATATTAATCTTCCAAAGCTGGAGTCACTAAATCTAATGTACAAGACTTTCCAGCAATCTTTTAATTCAAATACTCATTTAATACATAAAAATCCATTTGAAAATCAGCTTTTGTATAGTAGAAGCAGAATAATAGAAACATAATAACCACAAAATACCATTCAAATTTTAACTGTAAAATCTAAGTCAGAAGAAAGTTCAATCTACTGCAATGAACTGAATTTAACTTCCTCATGTTTTCCTTATTCACTTATTTCCTCATGTATTTAAATTAAGGCAATTACAATATGCTTTTAAGGGAAAAAATTTTAATTGAAGGGAAAAAAACCCAGACTTGGAAAAGCATATGTAGTTTCTGTCCAGTATCATTAGCTGAATGTAATCCTCAAAGATTGGTCATTCCTAAATTTAAAATACTAGTGTTCTTCCAAGATCATCAATTTTTAGTTATCTATTAAGGATTAAATCTGTCACACTATGTAATTTGTTGATAGACAAGGCAGGTTGACTGATATATTAAAAAATTGATCCAGAAAAAATGAGACCATTCCTCTCTCTTCTTTCTCTCTCCCATCAGCATGAACAAAGCCTGTCTTTGCAGCCTGAGAGAGAATTAAAAAAGAAAAGTATTGTTGACCATTTTAGGAAGCAGTAATATAACAAATGAATCTGGCTCATTCACTCTAGGGAAAGGTATTATGCATGTGTAAGCAAAAAAGGCAGAATGATCATATTAATTCTATATTAATCATATTAATTCAATATGAATTCTGTTTCTATGGCTGTAAAAGGCCCCCTTTTACAGCACTGAGCTCACTAAGTTTGACATGGTCTCTAATCTTTCAAAAGGTATTTCCTTAGAGGATCATTTGAAAATATTCATGTCTAGCATTGGTTTGTGCCAGCAATATCTTACTATCAGACATAATTCAAAACAAATTTCTTGATGTAGTAACTTGAAATGCAGGTTCCAGACAACACATCATTAACATGAACAACCACCCAGTCAGCATCATTTCAAAGATAACCTCTTACCTGCAAATGTGGAAAGAGTTTCTGGTATAGAAGATGCCCCTTTTAAAATTCCTGCTGTCTCTCAAAGACCTACACCAATTCACCAGATTTGCTATTAGTGGGACACAGTCTTTCAATTAACCTTGCTTACCTTTAAAGTAAAAATTGACCTTATGATTTTCTAGACTGGCATGACTTTGCTCTGATTCAATAGCCTTTTTCTCATTTTGATCTGTAGCCTTTGTTTCATTGCCTCCGTTTCCTAGATTCTTGAGTATATAGAGAAATCCAAAGACCTTTCTCTGAATAAAAATAAGATTTAGAACCATAGAAAGATGTGGGTTTTCTATGATTCTTTCAGTTCTCTTTTCTATGCTCTTAGAACAAGCCATTATCAAACACAAAATTTTATGTTTTGTTTCAATCCTGGAAAAAATAAAACAAAAATAAAACACAATACATATTTCAACTGTCCCAGCATCTCAAAAGTAGCTTTTTTGACCTCTTAGCAGATTCTCTTCAGTCAAAATACATCTTGCAAAAGTGCTCGCATTCTCCTCAGCACCGTGATGACAGTATGATTGGCACTTGATTGCTTTTTCTGTGAGTTAGCATTCAGTTCCAGGTTTCACAGCTTCTTGGGTGAGAAAGACTGAACTGTGGCCTGTTGCTGACTTCTGTCAGTTTACACACCTGTAAGATGCACAATCCATCTAATATGAAACATTAAGAAGAACTGAGAACATCAGCCCATACCACTGCCCTCTAAGTTCAGTAAGTCTCTTACAAAGTGTGAAAGTTGAAATCATACTCTTGAGACTGCATGAATTATGGATGTCTCCAATTTAACTCATGTCAACACCTGGCTTGTATCCTGTCCTAAAGTTATCTTTGTTTTCTTGATTCCTGATACATGGAACTATAACACAGACCATTATTTTTTTCCCATGCTTTGGTATTGTATTTTATATTTCTGTAAAATTGTGTAGATAAATGTGTAGACAAGTAGGCTTACACTGTAGGAGACATCTTTCCAGAAAGAAAAAAAAAAAAAGACAACAAAACAAGACTGACTGATGAGTGCTAGAAGAGAAAAATAAGCAATGCAGAACTGAACAGCAGAAAAGTCTCAAAGCCATGTAACAACAGAGATCCAGAATAATGAAGCACATTTACAAAAGTAATTTCATCTTCAGTTTAAGCAATGGCCTTATTGATTCTGTGCTTCTGATGCACAGTGAAGCCAACCTTAACTGTGTTCCCTGCTCCCAGGCTAGCTTCTTCATCCCTAATTTTAATTTTCTTTTCCTGCTTCTCTTCTGTTTTCTATTGATCAGATTCTTTGTATTGCTTACACATACTTCTACACAGATCCATTTGAAAAGCTTCTGCCTGCTTTCAGATGTGTAACATTTTCATCTCTGTGCCTTTATAGAGATGAAAATATAATTCCTTAATAAACCCAACAAAGCAAAGAACAGCATATCTGATACAAGTATTGTGTATTTCATGAACATTCAGTAAACGTGAAGATTTTATTGCTGTTGTAACAGTTAGGGGGCAAATATAAATTCATAGAAGCATATAAATCTGTATTTATTTTAAAAATGCATCCCTTTCAGCATTTCCTTATGGATAAGTTAATTGAAACACTTGGAACTGGCTCATTTAAACACAGAATTGCTGTTAAACTACATATTAAATTAAAAAGTTGACATTTAGGGAAACTAAACATGGAGATTGTCCTCACTGACACTGTAAGTTCTTTTAAACAATACTTTATGGGTCTGGAAGGCTAATCCGCTGTCATGCTGCACTTATCAAGGACACGTGGCAAACAAACTGTCATTTATAGTCTGTTGTGGTGGGATGACCCTGGCTGGATGCCAGGTGCCCACCAAAGCTGCTCTATCACTGCTCTCCTCTGCTGGACGGGCAAGAGGAAATGTTACAAAAGGCTCCTGGGTTCAGACAAGGACAAGGGAGAGACAGTCACCAGTTACCATCATGGGCAAAACTGACTCGACTTGGGGAAAATTAATTTAATATATAACCAATTGTATCACATTAGGATAATGAGAAATAAAAATTAATTCTTAAAATTCCACTTGCCCCTCCCTTTCTCCTGGATTTAACTTCACTCCTGATTTTCTCTACCTTCTCCCACCAGTGGTGCAGGTGGACAAGGTGGTTGCATTCAGTTCATCACGTGCTGTTTCTTCTGCTCCTTCCTTCTCAGAGAGAGGACTCCTCACACTCTTTCCCTGCTACAGCATGGAGTACCTTCTACGGGTCTACTTCTCTAACATCAGTCCTTCCCACAGGCTGCAGTTGTTCATGAGCTGCTCCCTTCCAGGGCCCCCTCCAGGGGGTGCAGTCCGTCAGGAACAGGCTGCTCTGGCATGGGTCCACCATGGGGACCTGCTCCACCAAGGGCTTGTCTGTCAGTGGGGACACAGCTCCTGCCAGGAGCCTGTTCCAGTGAGGGCTTTCCACAGGGTCACAGCCTCCTTTGGGCATCTACCTGCTCCACCATGGGGTCCTTCAAAGGCTACAGGTGGATCTCTTTTTTAATTTATAGATAAAAAAAAGAAATATGATCCCCTGATTTTATATACTTCACAAAGAGCTCTAAATTTCTTTTCTGATTGACGCTGAATATATATGGATTAGTTAGAGTATATCACCATTACCATATGATTCCTTTCACTGTCTAGAACTGTAGTCTTCCTGGAGTCTGTGTAAGTGCAATGAGTTGACCATTACTCTTAAATTATTTGAGGCAAGGTTAAGCACAGAAGTTTGAAGCTCTAAGAATTGTTGTGAAAATAAATATTCTTGTAACATGAAAACAGGAAGCATTTGCATTTGTGAACACTATATGACTCTTTTGTTTTAAAGTTTACTCTGCTTTAAAAAGAAAAAAAATCCTGTTTTTACAAGAAAGAAAAAGCTGATTATAGCAATAACCTTTTTTTCCTGCTTCATGGAATAATCTATTTTAATAGCAGATGTACTGTGGTTTGATACATATATATGCAAACACAAATGTAGGCTATAGTGCTTTCCATTAGCAAGCACCAAAATGTAGAAAAGACTGCTCAGTTTAACAGTGCCCTTTCTGTTACAGGAGACCCTTTTCCAACAGCCAGCTGTCTTCTGTTCATGACATTCCACTGTGAATTTGGAAAAGAGATTCCAAGCCCATCACATAAACATCAGTGTTTATATGAATGTCTCTCCAGTAGAGACACCTATCCAAAAAGGGCCTTCTGTTGTTGCTTAGAGCATTTACACATTATTTGTGACAGTTCAAGGAACAGGAACATCAGGTAAGGCATGTTTCTATCAGACGATTTTGGATTTTTTTTTATCTTCCTCCTTTTCTAAACCTTATTACTTTATACTTTGAATATGTTTGGGTTCGCATCAGGGCAAAAGCAAAAATAAAATTTGAAATCTTCAAAGTTAAAATAGGTCAAGAAAATATTTCTACCTACAGCTCTGTTGGAGACTGATATTCAGAAGAGACATGAATTGCTGAAGTTCTTGTCATAGAAACATTTTTTTTTAATAAAAGCACTAGCAATTTCTTCTGTCTAAAGCTGGTCTAATGTCCATCGTGTCAGCCAACAGCGTTGTTTGTAGAATGTGACAGAATCAATTGGGTTGGAAAAGACCTCTGAGATCATCAGGCCCAACCTATGACTGAACACCGCCTTTTCAACCAGACCATGGCACTGAGTGCCACACCCACCTGGCTACACCCTCCTTTCAGGCAGTTGGAGAGAGTGACAAGGTCACCCCCAAAGCCTCCTCTTCTCCAGGCTAAACACCCCCAGCTCCCTCAGCTGCTTCTAACAGGACTTGTGCTCCAGACCCTTCACCAGTTCTCCTGCCCTTCTCTGGACTCATTCCATCTCCTCAATGTCCTCCCAGAACTGGACAGAATTTGAGGTGTGGCCTCACCAATGCCAAGTACAGGGGAAGAACCACTTCCTTGGCCCTGGTGGCCACACTATTTTCCACATACAGGCATTAATTTCTAATTTGTAACTGCAACAAGAATTTTAAAAAGTCAACAATTATTTTTTTGTTTAGAAAGAAATATTTTTACTTTAAATAAATATCTTTAATATTTAAATAAATATTTAAATTAAATAGAAGTCACTCTCCAAATATCATCACAGGCAAACCAGGCTAGAATTAGAGATATTATGTGAATTTATTTCTAACAAAAACAGAGCAGGATAATGAGAAGTAAAATAAGATCTTAGAAACACATTCCTCTCACCCCTCCCTCCTTCTCAGCTCTACCTCCTCACTCTCAGCAGCACAGGGAGACAGGGAATAGGGGCTATGGTCACTTCATCACATTTCCCCCACTACTCAGAGAAAGGAGTCCTTCCCCTGCTCCAATGTGGGGTCCCTCCCACAAGAGACTGTTCTCCATGAACTTCTCCAGTGTGAGTCCATCCTGTGGGTGACAGTTTACCACAAACTGCTGCAATGTGGGACATTGCATGGGTGCAGTCCTTCAAGAACAAGCTGTTCCAGCATGGGTCCCCCATGGAGTCACAAGTCCTACCCAGAAACCTGATCCAGTGTGGGCTCCTCTCTCCATGGGTCTGCAGGTCCCTGCCAGGACCCTGCTCCAGACAGGCCTCCCACAGGGTCACGGCCTTGTCTCAGGCATCCACCTGCTCCAGTGTGGGACTCTTCCATGGGCTGCAGGTGGATCTCAGCATCCCCGTGGTCCTCCGTGGGCTGCAGGGGCACAGCTGCTTCACCATGGGCTGCACCCCAGACTGCAGGGGAATCTCAGCTCCAGTGCCTGGAGCACCTCCTGCCCCTCCTTCTCCACTGACCTGGGTGTCTGCAGAGTTGCTCCTCTCACATGTTCTCACTCCTCTCTTCTCTGGCCACAATTACATCTGCACAATACCCTTTTTCTTCTTCTTCCTAAATCTGTTATCACAGAGTCATTACGACGATTTCTGATTGGCCCAGCCCTGGCCAGGGGCATGTCCATCTTGAGCTGCTAGGGATTGGCTCTGACAGATATGGAGGAAGCTTCTGGCAGCTTCTGGCAGAAGCCATCCCTGCTGACAAAATATGGCCCCATAAACCCAATATAATATTGGATCAAGACTAAAACAATAGTTCTCATATCCTGTTCACATCATTTACTTTTAAAGATTCACCTTCATGGAGACATACTGATTTGACTACATTAATTTAAAATGTCAATAAAAATAATAGAAATTTGGCAATTATGGATGAACATAAAGAACATTCTAAATTCAGAGTCTGTGAAGAAAAATCCCAGGATCTCAGAAAGAATCTTTGCCTCAGTTTTTCCTAACAAGAATTCTTTCCTTCTGCTGTCAGGTTCTGATAGCTGAAATTTCACTTATTGTACAAGAATGTAAACAATAATAGGAGCTCATTAGAATGACACTTTCTTCCCTCACAATGTTTGCTCTCAATGTGAATTTAATTGGCTGACTGACAGATGCGACAGACACTAGAATCCTATGATATGTGAAAAGAAAAGGCAGGAAAGTTCAACTGGTATGACAGCCAAACAACTGAACTAAAATTCTATTTAATCATGTCATTGTATAGTAGCCTCATCACCTTACTTTTCTTTAGAAAAAGTGGTATTTTTTTCATTTGTAGCAAATTTTTCTGATGAAATACTATGACAGTTTACTTTACCAGTTAAATACTTCTGCAGGAAAAAAAAACCAAAACACCAAATTTATGGAAAATATGCAGGAATATGTAAATTCCTCAGCAAACAAGAAAATTTTGGTTTTCAAAAAAGGTATCATTTATTCACTGGAAGATCTTTTTCTTCTATTTTTATGGACTCTGCACTCTGTAGAATATGAATGCACATGCCTGTGAGCAGTGATGAGGTTCACAGACATGAATGATAGATAAGAGTACAGTGCTATCAGTGGAGGATCCTTTTAGCCTCCCACATGTGTATTCATGTCTTTGCCCTTTGATAATGAGACTTTCAATATTTGCATCACAAACTTGAAAGAGCAGATGATATGCAAAACCCAAAAGACTACTTCCATTTATGTCACTAAATCTCTGCCCCAAAGATGGTTTTCCCAGAGCTGCTGGCATATAAGCAGCTCAGATGCATGAGCTAGAATCCTTATAGAATGGTACAACAAGAGAACCTTTCAGATTTTTAATTATTTGTCATTATCAGATAGCGCAGTTGCACATTCCACAGTAAAGCCCCAGGTATGTGTGACCTCTACTACATTTGACCAGTTCTGACTCATTAAACTAATCCAGTACAAGCTAGTAAAGCAATTAAAGAATAGATTAATTTTGCTATGTAGCTTTTGCTAGCTACTCACTTGTGTGTCACATTTGAGGTGGGAAAACAGAACATGTTAGAAACCATTATAAAAACCATTCATTGACCTCCGGTACAAAGCATGCCAGTGAGACTAGCCTGGCGACACACAAGCTGCCAAGACATTGCTAGCTTCTGCCAGCAGTCTGCTTTAGAAAGTAATATACAGTTAAAACAACTGCCCTCTGGCCATGTCCAAGATCCTGCAGAAAGCTGAGCCAGAGGTGCAAGAACTCTTGTGTAGCAGTCCAGGCCACCAGCCAAGACTTAGCAGTCCAGGCCACCAGCCAAGACTTAGCAGCTGACAATGCTGAGCAGCTGGAGGGAATGTCCTGTGTCAGAGTCCATGGTGCTGGTCAACACGTGACCAGAGGGGCTGGGGACATCATCTGCCTCAGACTGCTGTGAAAATGCCATAGGAGTCTTAGAAAAAGAAGTCATAATCCATTACTGTATCCATCTTTTATAGTTAATCTATTTCAAATTTCGTATCACTCAGTGCTTCTATTCTAGCCTCTACCCTTCCTAGAGGTTCTCCTGTGGCACACAATTATTCTTATTTTATTTGAGCTTTTAGGTCTGCAAAATGATAAATAAATAAGAGATGGTGGAAACAACCATGGTGAGAGATTACAAGAGGTCAAATTTTCACTAATGAGATAGAAGACAGGAACACCAAAGAAGAGGTAGAACTTCTGAGTCAAGTAGCTTCAGGAATTAGCACTCAGTTGAGCACAGAAAGAAGTTAAATATTCACCTTGGATTCTTACGTCTTCCCTGTCACTAAGCCAGGGCTCATTATTGTTAGAACATGCAGTGGGTTTATTTTATCATCTTAGCAAATTGGTTTTAACAAGGTGGTAAAACTACAAGTTAAATTATGAGCTACACATTTAAACAGTTTGACAAAAGTCAATATAAATTTAAATAACCCAATTGTCAAATTCAGATAGGAAGTCAATCCTTTAAAATCAAAGAATATCCTTAGGTTGAGCTTAGAAAGACTGATTACCTTCTCTCTCTAATTAACTGAACTTAATATTATGAGCTGCTTTTTAGGAAATTGTAGGCAGCTGAATATGACCATGTGATTAAAGAACACATAAAGAAGATACCACATAAGAAAGCTGTGTGGTAATTATTCCAGTCAATTAATTGGTGAAAAAAAATCAAATGCTGCTATCTATTCTCTTTACTCTCTCAGCCATTAAATACTTTAAACCAGAATGCAATTGGCACTGTGTTCTGTGTCATCCTTTTCAGGGAAGTCAACCATGTCATGACTCTAAGGTAACTTTTCTTTTGAGTACTTAAAAACCTGTAATTCTGGTTTACAAATTATCTGTTGTACTAAAGTTCTTCAGTCAAAGCTACAAGATAAAAGCATATTTTAAAATGAGAAAAATATTTTCCATTGTTCTTTTTTTCAGAATTGATTTATGAACCATGAAGTTGATTCACACAAAAGTAAGTAATCAGTTTAGGAAGATTTTAATTGTTTCTGAGGTATTCTTTCTATTTTCTATCTATTATTTACTTTCCATTCTCTCCCCACCCCAATAGTTCTAGCCATTATAAGATGTCATGTGAAAAATCACAAATTTTTAAAATTGTCCTATTTTTGACAAAAATTAATAGAACATAGGTACCATTTGTTTTTAGTAGTCATAGAGCTGAAGGATAAGCTGAGAACTGAAGCCTTTTTGTTGAGCACTACAGAAAATTCACACCTCTTAAGGATATGTACTTGTAATAACATATACTGCTTCTATATTTTAAATGGCCTTTTCAAACTAAATAGTATCTGGCTTCTCAAACGCATTGCACTACTTTCTGGTTTTGGTGTATTTTCAAAGGTTGAATTAAATTTTATCCTTTCTTCTTTATTATAGCCTTATGTATAATAAATAGCAGCATTTGAACATCACTTGGGTTTTTTAAGTTACATTCTTATAGCTAATAGTTTTTCACTGTGCTCTATAATACTAATATTTGTTCACTTTTATCTATTTTTAATTTTATCACATTTAGATATTTCAGAGTACATGCATAATATCTACGCTATCTATGCTATAAAATATTTACTAAATCTAGACTGTGTTTATGTATACTAAATACACTGTACTGTAAACATACACATATACACAACAAACTACTTTAAACATTGATTACGTTTCTATCTATAATTTATTCCAAGCTATTTTATAACATGTCTGTAAACAGCTTCTGCAGCATTTGCAAATATTTTGTCCTTGTTCCTTAATTTTCTTTGGTCCTTAATTCTAACGTGCATGGATTTTTTTTCTCTGTATGCACTTTGACTTTTTTAAATTAGCTCCTTTTAACTCTAAAAAAATTTGTTTCAAACACATTTTCATTGCTAAAAGAGTATTCCATATAGCTACAGTTTGAAGTTACTCTTGTGTATTAATGAAAACTTTGATTTTAATGAAATCAATCTATATCACTGATGATAGTGTTACCAGATTTTGGTCTTTTTGCTTTACTTTCTCAAATTCTCCTTCTAAGTGTTTCATCATCCTTTTGAAAGTTTTAGCAATAATTGTCACTACTGAAATTCCAGCAAAGAATTTGGGAGTTGTACATTTAGGATATCAGATAAAAACTAGTTCTTGTTCTCACTACACAGGTGAATGTGAAGAGAGCATTAAATCAAATGTGCTCAACCACTGAAAAGCCAAGGATATTAAAATGCTTACAGAAATAAAACTGTTGAAATGTGGCGAATTGTGGTTGTTATGGTTACTAGGTCTTCTTTTGAAGTGCTTTAATATTAAAGCTAAAACAAAAATAAAGATTAATTTGGAATAAGGCCCTCAAGATTAAAATGAATGACCTTAGTACCTATTAACTTCAATGAACAATAAATGTTTATGACACTTATGCAGGATGAGGTCCTAAACCATTTACATGATAGTTGTGCTTCATTTCTGAATGCTCACTAGCCCTCATTTTCTTATATAGAGGCAGAGTTGATTATTCTAAATAGAAGCATCAGTTAAAATTGACCTCATATGGTAGATAGCTTCCATAATGATTGTTGTTGCCTTTTTGCTGAGGTATGTAAACGGAACTAAAACTCTGGTTCATTGCAGTAGCTGATAGAAAATTGTCACTCTATTTGTGGAAAAATACCAGATATAGTGCAAAGTAAGATAACCCTGATGATTAAGGAGATGAAAAAAGTCTTATATGGAGTCTAGGACCTTTTCTTTTTTAATCTTAGAGAGGAGAAGAATAAGAGGACACACAAAATAAGAAAGTACAGTAGAGAAAGAATAACATGCAGAACATTCGATTCATATCTCCCAAAAGAAAGGGAGAAAAACAGCAAAAGGAAATTCAAGCAATTAAATTACTGTACTTGAGAGAGAAACATTAAAAGATTTAGAAAAGGATTGGACATGCGCTTTCAAAATACATATATATTTCATAGAAAGAGGTGTTGGTAGGGAACACAGTTAAATTATTCAAGTCTTATGCCAACCTTTAGTTCCCATAGCTCAGGAGAGGGACTTAATAGGGCTGCTTTACCCTAGATATTTACACTGCTAAATACTTCAGATATTCTTACATGCAATCATCAAGCTTTTCACATCAGTCAGTACATAGTGGGAATATTGGACTATAGGGACTTCTTGACTTCTCCACACCAGGGTATTTCAATCGGCTTAGAATTATTTAGAAAAAAGAACTTCAATATTAATTTTTGCCAAGTCTTCTCCCTCCATGATGATAATTACATTCTCTAAGCCGGTTTTGATCAGAGGTGTACCTGCTAAGAGTTTATAACATAGTGGCCATTAGGAAGGAAATGGCTAGGAAGCAATTAATTACCAAATTTAAGATCTACATATCACAGAATCACAGAATAGTTAGGGTTGGAAGGGACCTCTGGAGATCAATCTAGTCCAAGCCCCCTGCCAAGGCAGGGTCACACAGAGCAGGTGACACAGGTTGGACATCATCCTGGACAACCAGCTCTGGCTGGTCCAGCTTGAGCAGAGGATCCAGAGGTCCTTTCCAACATCAGCCACTCTGAGATTCACTTATTCAAGTTTCAGAGGAACAGTGATATCCACAGAAAATGCCTGACTACAGAATCACAAAAGGTAGTAAGTGCAACAAAGAAAGGCAGTTCTGTTATTTTATCATATGAAAAGAATGTTACTGGCAATTATGAAAGCTAGAGCATGTTATGTCAAAGATGAAACCTGGTGCAAATAAATATTATCTATTTCTATAATATAAATTTCCTTGTATCTTTCATAGCAGCTTCCTAAAACCATGTCTAATAGCTAATATAATGTGAATTACCCTCTCTTACCAAATAATTTTGCTTTTTATTTTTCACACAGCCAAATAGACTGAATACAAAAATAAGCATTTAATCTATGAAGCATAAATAAAAGAATGCTTGAAAATTGTCACTGATTATTTACTAAGGTAGATTCCCATGATATAACTTCTTTGTTCAGTGTGAAGAAAAAAGATAGGATACCTGCAGTCTTCCAGTCTTCAATGGAACATGATGTGAAGTCTGAATATTGCATAGCTAGTACACCAGCTGTGCAGTTTTGCATTTGGATGAAGCACCCCAATGTTTTTATTATATACATAGAATAGGAACTGGCAGTTATTTAGTAGGTTATGGTATCTTTATAATAGAAAAGCATTACAAGATTATTTTAGCTATAGAACAAGCAGCTCCTATACAAAATGAAACGCAAAGAGGAAGCCAAGAGAATATGGAAGCAAGGATATAAAGCCTGGGAGGAGTCGTAGCATAATAGAATGGTTTGGGTAGGAAGGGATCTCAGAGATCATCTAATTCCAACCCCTGCCTTCATGGAACACAGAGAAATTGTCTAAGCAGCCAAGGATGGGGTTAGGAAAGCTAAAGCCCTGATATATAGAATTAAATTTTATCTTTAATTAATATTCATTCTGCTTGCTGCAAGATAAACTTGACCTTGATTTTTATTCACAACAATATTAAGTTTTCTGGGATTCTTCTGGTGTGTTCTGTAGTTACTATTTTTGTTTTCATCAAAAACACTTTCTTTTTAACAGCTCATTAGAGATTTTCTTTATATTTATGGCTATATGATAGTATCAAAATATAACTATTAACAATCTTTGGGGATTGATGTGCTTTTTCATCAATGCAATTGCTCTTTGTGAAGAAAAAAAAGTTCGAGGAAAACTTGGGAGCTGGTTATAAGTATTCTGATTACATTTTTTTAAGGGATTTAAGAAATGGCCATTGCCTCCAGCAGCTTTGGGTTGTTGTTTATATAAGACACTATTCCTGCTGACCCCAGGAGTCCAGCCCAGAGAGCCAGAGACCTCCATCCCTGGTCAATGGATGCAGCTGCTCCTTTCTCCTTTGCAAGTCCAACAGTAGTGATGCTGAGCGTGTATTGCAAACACACACGCAGAGGACACCAACACAGCCAGATACAGAGGCTGCCACAGACAAGGACCTGCCCTGAGCATCACCTGTGTGCAGGACATGAACACACGCACAGGCAGCCAAGTCCCCTCCCCTCTTCAGCCAGCAGAGTCTGAAGCTCAGTACTGACAGCACACACTCAACTCTCTCAGCTCACACTCATGTGCACTTTAGTGGATCCCTCAAACACCAGCATGACCCCGCTCTCTGTCCAACACTCCTGAACAGTTCTCAGGCCCTCTTACCCTCACTGCCTGGTCTGGCTTGGGGTTCCCCAGCAAACAGATGGATGCTGTAGCGCGTTCATCTCACAGGTATTGCACCTTCTGGCTTCCCCACCCAAATACCAGCCTGATAAACCTGCCCCAACTCACAACCTCTTACATGTTGGCTGATGACATGATAAGTTTTTGTTGATCATTGATTTTTATTTTTGTTTGTGACAAGTATATATTACTTACTACTCTATATTCTATATACTCTATATATATATGTATACTACTATATATTACTTACATATTACTTACTACTCTAATTTAAATTTAAAAGTACTAAATCCTTCTTTATTATCCAAGCTCACTGACACCATATATCAGTCAGTGTAAGAACACAGTTGCTCAGTTCTGTGCATCCTAATATCTTTCACTGAATCTCAAGCTTTTACTTTTAAACTTATGCCCTTCATTACCTTGGAACATATAGTTCTAAGAATATTCTGGACTTTGTTTGAG
The DNA here is from genome assembly GCA_013397115.1 of Edolisoma coerulescens. Classification (NCBI taxonomy): domain Eukaryota; kingdom Metazoa; phylum Chordata; class Aves; order Passeriformes; family Campephagidae; genus Edolisoma; species Edolisoma coerulescens. The sequence goes on along the minus strand of VWZW01007322.1, from coordinate 878,005 downwards.
TATGCTGTCTTAACCATAACATTTGAAAACAACCACTAATAGCTATCTTTTCCAGGTAATACAAGTTTCAGATGCAATGATGTCTGGTTTAAATACTTCCATTTGATTTTTCATCTAGCTCAATACTGAAGTGAACAAAAAGTTACTCAACTAAAAGTGTGAAGGTAAAAAGCAAAATATACTACAAAGCAGATATGTTTCTGTACCCTTAAGACACTGTTCTAACTAGGCAGCTGTTTCTAGGGTGGCATACTGTATTTTGGCAGTGTCTGAATTGTTTTGAACACCTAGAGGAAAAGAAAAAATGATGGGGCAAGGATTGATGGCTATGTAACAATAATAGCTTCATTTCACTTGTGTCCACCTTTTTTTTTTAAAGTAGCATAAATCCATAGCAGCAACTTCATTAGTTATGAAGATATATTCTTGAGCTGAAAGAATGGGGTTTGAGGCACTTCAGCAAAACAGGAATAAAAACATTTCGAAGCAGCAGTAGTTACACTATTTACAACCCCTATATATAAAGCAATGTAATAAATTTGACTGGTGATTCTAGTATGCCTTAATTTTTTCTAGATATATTTGACATTTGCATTAGTATTTTGCTTTTGATATTTTCAAGATGTTACAAAAAATTTGCCTTGTTAATCCTCAAACTACAAGTGCTAAAGTTGGAGAAAGTAAGTCTGAGAGTAAAACAACTTCATGGCTAGTGAATTAAAGATTTAATCAGAATAAAAAATTATTTGTTTTTTTGAATGGCTTCTAATGTTAATTAAACATCCCTTGAGTCCTATGCCAACCAATGGTATGAGCATCAGGACAATTTTTTGGTTCGTTCAGTCTTGATTTCCCATAATTTTTGCACCAAATACTGCAGCTATAAGCATTACATTTGCATACTACAGACTTAATTTTTGAAGACAGCCTCTTACGTGAATCCCTTTACCAGCTCACATATATTTTCCTCACAGATGCTATAATATTAAGACAAGCATAAGACCTATATTATAGAGATTTATTACAAAAAGCATCCTTTAAGATATCCTTATGGCTGTATGAAAGATTACCAAGGGAGTTTAAAATTTCTCCCAATTCAGTTTCATAATAGTTTGAAACTCATGAGACCTCTCTTTTTTTTTCCCATATCAGGTTATCACTGTTTTAAGAAACAAATTGGAAACACCTTAATAATTCAAAATTACATCCTGAAATCTTATATGAAGAGTAAGCAAAGCCAAATTCCCTAAGCTTTCCACAGGTAATAGATTCTTTCTTGATATTCTACTGATACACAGCCTACAGTGTCCAAAATATTTGCTTTTCTATTTCTATCACAGAAACAAAAACAAATTACCGAAAAAACCCCTTCATCTTTGCCAAACTTTAGGCTAAGCAAAGCACAGCCTGTAAATAATTAGCATTTCTCATGTTTGCTGCCATCTTAAGAAATACATGTAATCACTCTTTAGCCTAAGTCTGCAATCACAGTCTTAAACAGAAAAATAAAACTTAATGCAACAAATCTGAATGATGAAATATGTACAGGAGTATCATCAGTGTGGTATGGCCTGAACCTGAATTTCTGTAATGTCCTATACTGTCCTGCTCTCTAACACATGGCTTCTCTCAGTCTTTAGAACTTCTGGCAAACAATGATAATTTATTTTCCACAAACCTAAGCGAAGGACCAGAGATTTTCTACAATATAATATTAGAGAATATAAATATAAATATTAGAGGACTTGCAGAAGAGGCTGTTACTAGCATCTTGGAAAAAAAAAAAAAAAAGTCTGAAAACACCACTGCTAGCATCCCTCCAACAGTGAATATGTGACAGCACCTTATGAGTTAATTAGACTATTAAATTTTGCATGTTTTGCATATCTAGGAAGCTAGAATACAAAGAAAACATTCTGCTGTTTACCATGCAGGGCATATTGCGGCCTATTTTAAGAAACCATCATAGCATACAATAATTTTGTTTTGATTGTAATGTCTTACTTTCATAAAAAACCCCCCAGAAATATTATCCCAGAAGGCATATGTTTCATATAAAGTTGATAAATGTGACCAAATTAAAATATCGTACAGGCAAATTACAGAGAAAATTAAACTGTTTTCCAACATGCCTGAAGGGAGCAACAGATTTTTGATTCCAATAAATCAGGGCTGGATTGCTTCCTAGAAGGCATTTTTCTGTAGACTGTGGGGTCAGTGATGAAATCCTATGGCCTGTGCTATCTCAGGAGTAAGATTAGATGATCCACCAGTTTCTAGTCATCTATGGACCTGTCAGCTATATTTAAATGAGTACTTTCTTCATATGATACATCTATAATTGGATGTGGCTGAGGATTGCCTTAGACTACCCAAGAGCAAGACCAGGTTATATTTAGATGAATACTTCCTTTATATGATCTGTCGATAATTGGATGTCGTTGAAGGTGGCTTTAGACTCCCCCAAGAGAAAGACTAGGCTATATAACAATAAATTTTAAAGCCTTTATGGCGATAAGAAAGATGCCTCAAAGGCTGTTACAGAATGAAACCAACAGAGCAAAGATGATACTGCTCCTGCTACACGGCAGAAACTACTGCTCTTCATGGCAGGTGACTGAGCTGGCATGAGTTACAGACAGTTTATTATTTGTAATAAAATATTGATTGTTGACCTTTCAATTACTTAGAAAAAAAAAAGTGCGTGGTTTTTTTTTTTTTCATTAAAGAAAGGAAGAGGTGGCTATGCAAACAGAATATTGGGTAAAAATGGCAAGGGAATTGGATCCTCCAAAATATCACAATTTACACTCATAAGTCAAACAGACCTTCAAAATATTTCAGAGTCTCACAAAAATTACTTAATCAGAAAATGGACAAAAATGTTGAATGTTGGAAGACATGACTACTATACATATTAAACAATATCCTTTTCATTGAGCAATCCCACCAAGATCATCACTTATCCCTAGAAATTTGTACAATGCAGTTTACAACTCCAAAATAAAGACAGATGTATTATTTTAGTTCAAAAGAAATGTACCTTTCTTCTTCCTGAAGAAAGTTCAACTGACCATGTGTCTCGGAAGAAGTTTACAATTCTATTTGTCAGTCATCAAGTTCTCATCTATATAAATATCCAATGAAATGAAGATTGTAAAAAAATGTTCTGTTAGTGAGAATGTCCATCTGTCTCTACAATGTTCTTGGTCATAAAGAAATCATTTGCTGAAACTATCTTTTTCCTTTGCATTTCAAATATTTTAATTTCACAAAATTCAGTGACAGCTTTTGCTGTTCAAATCACAACACAGATATCAGATCTATCAAGTGTAAATAACACATATAAGAATCTACAAAAATAGCCTCTCTAGGATACTAATAAATTCATTCTTCTAAAAGCCATTTGACAATTTTACCTGCAACTCCAACTTTACAAATTCTTTGCTTACAACCTAGACCCTGGAAATATTCTACTTTGACAACAATGAAATTACATGCTTTTAGTTTCACAAAATACAGTGAAACATACCTCCTGCCAAAATAATGTATCTCATGGATAATGATTTTGTATGAGACTAGCAAAATGTTCAAGATACGTGAAAGATCGAAAATTCGTCAGCAATATGAAAGGAAAACTCATTAACAACTTTTGATGTTAGAACATCATACATTTTGATGTATCAGAATGATACATCATACAGTGGTACTGTGTGGTGTTTTACCTTCTACTCTGTATTGTAATACACTGTTGCAGAAAAGAGAGAACAGTGGTATTTCTGTTTTGTAAATATCTAGTCAGTGAAGTATGTGGAATAACAACAGCAACATTTAACATATGCACTCTTGACTCTGGCATGCCTTTGCTGAGGCATGATTCAGAAAATTACATAGCCCACAGTATTGATTTTCTAGGTCTCTTTCAGTGTCTCCAGTTTCCTACACAAAAATTTAATCTATCCACAGTTTCTATAAATTTTCATATCTGAATGTTCTACCTTTTGATCTCTATGAATGGGGAAGGAACATAACCTTAAAGTTAAGGATCTAGCTCTGTTAATTAGTGAATTTTGGTTTGCACCTAAAATTAATTCATCTTAATTAATTTTAAAAGCATGTCTGTAGTCTAAGCCAGTCATATAGTCTTACCCTGCAGTAAGAACACAGCTAAGTATCTATAGCAGCCTGTACGCACCCACACACATGAAAAATGTGTTTAAGATAAATGGGGAAAATCTTCCATTCTGTCATTCCTTGGTTATAAGGAGAGCCCAGACCAGTATCTTAAATTCAGATCTGGTATTTATGTCACTGAAGTTAGGTGAGGTGAATTCACATGGAATTCATTCCTCTTGTGGAAGATCCAAATGCTGTCACACACACGACATTAACGACACAAAAAGAGGCAGGAAAATTTTATCTTAATGCTAAACTATAGAAGTTATAAGTTTATAAACAAAAGGGAGCTGTAGACAAATCCCTACACGCCTAAATTCACACCTCTTCACAGTTCACACTGTTTACACAATTCACACCTACACAACATTCACATTTGCTTTTAGTGCGTCACAGAACAGGCTGCCTCACCCGTGCACCAAAAATTTTGACTTATAAAAATAAAAATAAATGTTTGACAAGAAAAAATAATGCACAATTTCAGAGAGCAAAGTCAAGTGCAGGCCTATCACAGAGATTTTCAGGAGGATCCCCAAGCCAAATTGTCTCAGATCCACACTGTGTACAAACCACAAAAAGACCAGAAGAGAAAACTGAAGTCTTCCTTCCTGTTCAACACATCTCCAAATATACATTAGGCCAAGTATGGATGAACTGAGCAAACTGAAGGGAATTTTTAAGACCATACCTTCAATCGAAACTTCTGTCCTCTCTGTACAAGCATATTCATCTGCATAAAAAGTCTTACCATTTTTGGTATGACTAATTTTCAAAATCCCTGGTGGACTTTGCAGAATAGGTAACTTGAAGCGACCTTTATAATTTTCCCACACTCTGTTTTACTTCTTTGCTGTTTCAATTAATTTGTGCATGTTTATAAAGACATGAGGCAGTTCTTAAAGAGAATTAATATAAAATTGAAACTAGGCAGTAGTGCTAGGCAGTGCACATTTGCAGATATATTCAATATTTATGGATTGTGTGGGTTATGCGCATAGCTCTAAAGTTCCTCTTAAAGTTCATTTAATCTAATCCACTCAGATGTCTCAAGAGATAAAGTTCCTCATTTAGTGACATGTCAAAGCTTAGTCCAGCCTTTGCAGTGTCACTCCTTTTGACATATTGCTGAGATAGAACCTTTGAATCCAGAGGTTGCCAAGTAGAAACACGTAACTGAAATGATTAATCAAATTTTTGGGAGGGGGAGAGTAAGGAAAGAAAAAAAGATAAAAGAAAGTCATTAATGGTCTTCCTTGAATGAGAATTAGAGCAAAAACACCAAGGACTTGCTCATTTCTTCAGCTGAATGGCTACAACTTCGTTTCTTGTCAAAGTATGCAAAAGAAGTATTGGCAATGTACTTTTAATATTTTTTTAGACATGATAACTGGTTTATTTATATAGGAAATAATTTATAAACTTACGTATTATCAGAAACAAATGCGATTTTCTGCAGTCATTTGAAATTTGTAGTTCAGAGATAGATGATTCTTGTTGTTTATTTATTTATGCAGATCCTAACACAACAAATCTGTAAGTGTACTTTAAAATTGATGCCCATCTTTGTTGTGTTCAGATTAATGTATCATGCTTAAAATATTTCTAACAAGAAAAACAGGCCCTCTTTTTGTGTTGTATTAAAAGAGAGGGAAGCGCTTATTCTCTGAAAAAAGTATACCACAAAATTTTATGCATGTGTTTGACATATTTAGAGTATCAAATTAACAGATATTGTCACTGATTTCAACAGTAAGCCTATTAACATTTTTACATCTTACTTTCGTTTCAGAACTAGTAGTAAAGATTAATGGATCTTCAGCTACTGTACTTAAGTGGCTGGTCTACAATGTGTGGTTCTTGAGCACGAATTTGGACAGTACCATGCCAGTACCATCCCACTATTGCACATGTGCATTTCTTCTGGGAGCTAATCTGTGTTTTCCCAGATATAGTAAAAGATAATGCATTTTCCTCCCATGCACCTGCATGGTTTCAGATCAAGCTTGTCACCTTCAGACTGAGTGACTCATACAAGAAAAGAGTCAATGTAGGATGTCTTAACAATTATTAAAATTCTCTCACTCAGGAAGCACTCACAAAACTTAAATTGTCATCAACCGATTGACACCTCTTGATCCAGCTAACAAAACTAATCTCCTTGGAAGAACTGTGCCAAAAACCACTGACGGTTTAATTTCTCACAACCAAAAATCATTAATTGCATTAATAGAAATATGGGGAATATTAAAAAAAAGATTAGAGATCCTTTGTCCTGAGACATTAGCACTTAAGAAGTGTTTAGACCTGTCTAGTGTTTAGGTTACTACAATCATTAGCTCTTGTATATGTGATTAATTTTAATTGACGGAGACAGCTCTCTGTAAGCTGGTAGCAATGGGATATCTACCCTTTTAGTTCTGTCATATCTTCTACTGAAAGCTGAACCAGCTTACCTCCTAATAACCCAAACAATGCTGTAAAAATGTCTGTGAAAGGACTTCCTTCTTTGTGAAACAGCAAATACCAACAATACTCTGAACTTCTAAACGTGAACACATTTAACAGCAAGCCAGTGCCCACCATCTTAGGCTCAATCTTACAGAGTTTTTCCCTCTAGTACTCTCATACCAAGTAAAGCCATAGTTCATGACAAAACTGGGCAGCCTTTAACAGTGAACTCTGCCAGGCCTATTCTAACAAGGTCCAGAAGGTGCTCCACATACTGTCTTTCCGAGAAATTCAGATGTATATATGTGTTCTGACTTTTTTCAAACAAAATGAGCATTACCTCTGGATGACTGTGGCTCTGGGAGGTTTCCTCTCTCTCAAATTGAAAGTACAAAAAGCAGCTGCTTTGCCATTATCCAGTCCCAGTATGCATTCTACCCAGAACAAAATACTGTATCATAAAAAAATAATGCCGAAAAGCCCATACTAACCCTAGGACTCATTGGACATTTGCCATCTGCTTTTTAATCATGTGTGCCACAAACTGATGGTCACATACATAGAAATTAGTTCAGCTGTTAGCCGAGTTCTGATATATCATCACTGACATCAGAAAAGCAAGAGTTATGGTCCTCATAATATGTGCTTGCACACACCTTTGAGCCCAAATGTTCCCCACAGGGAATCAATGAGTCCAAGTGTACCTTCAATTCCTGCTTCCTGTTGATCTCCAGCTGTCATAAGGAAATCATGTTCTATACTGTAAGGAGGGAATGTCAAGCCCTTAAATACTCCCTAGATCATAGACATTCTACTTTTATGTTCACATAGTGCTGCTCCAGCATCTTACACAGCACCACCAACATGTACTCCAACTAAAAGTGCCCCAGAATCTCCATTGTCATTTTCTTGTCTACAGAACAATCTGTAACTGTCTCTTGGGCTGCTGGGAAGCATCACACTTTAGCTCCCACAAAGTTTTTCTTTCTCTCTTTTTGCAATATCCACATTGCCACCTTGAATGTGTAGTTAAAAGATTAAAGCTTTCCTCCATTCAAACTCTTTCTGAAACAACAGAGGATGAGCTACCCAAGGAATCCTGATTTCTCACATAACATTCCGATTTCAGCAGTGAGCTGATTTCTCTCTTATGCTTTGGTCTCTAAAACTGTAGAAGTGTTGAGTGAACAGAAGTACAGCATAATAAATGCACTGCCTAGCACAAAGAAATACTGCTTCCAGAACTTAAAACCACAGAGAACTGAATCATGAGTCTGAATGACAAAATAGAGTTTGGCAAGCCACACATTAAAGCCAGAAATTCTAATTGCTTTCAGGCTAAGTATTGCACTGAATGTGGCTATAAATTTAACAGATGTTCCTGGAGAGAGAACAGGCAGTAAATTACCTGAAAGCCACCTGCCGTCTTTTAGACATCAGATTCTGAATAAAAATAGAATGATTCCTACTTTTTTAATTTATTGAAAAAATGACCAATTCTCTGTATGGTCACTTTGAACATTATTTTTTGCTTATCATTCAGCCAACTTCTAATTCGGTTTCAGATTTCAACCAGTAAAATGGCTCATAGCTGCATCACATCACACTTCAAAACAAAGAAAGAAGTATGCTATATAGCTCTTCAGTAACTAATTCATTAGTGCACTTCACTGAATGATGCAGGCCAGGTTCCATATAACAATCTGCTGTTTGTTAGGTCCTCCAGCAAGGGAAAGAATATCATCTGAGAACTGCTTCCACTCTTCAGAGCAGCTGAAAGGCTGGCTTGCTAAATGTATTGTAGATGAGTCACTCTGTGCTCTGCATGCACTTCTGCCACAGCGCGATGTTCGGCCTCTCAGCGTAACACAAGCCATTCTTACCACTGCTAGAAATGCCCAGTCTCCAAAGAGCAGGAATACTGACTGCAGTCTAACACTCCGGATTGCACTTGGTGTATGCTACCCATGGTTTTGCTTATGGATTACCTCCAAAGAGGCAATGAGTTTGTAGCATTTTTGCCAGTGATTTGTCAGAGTGAGAGATTCTTTGAGAAATGCAAATACAATTTTCACTTGCTTGTTCTTATATAGGTGTGTGTTTTGCCAAATATATGGCAATCTGTGGACAAATAAAAAGTCTTTTCCCATGCTCCAGTCTCAGCCATATGTGGTTGACCAATTTGGCTATCTTTGTTTACATTAAAAGCAACAGAGAGATGGGAGAAGAACTGTTTGATGGACAACGTTATAGATTTTCTTATGACTTGGTAAGAAATCCTGTGAGCTCCTGGAAAAAATATTCATAAGGACAAGTAAGAACTGAAAAGGGAGTGTTCTAAAATATGAATGTTTGATTAATTAAAAAATTCCCATGTATTAAGACAGCTTAAACCACAGACTTGGTAAATTCAGTATCTCCCTTTAAAAAGCTTGTGATTTGGCTGCAGTTATTGTTACAAGCCTTATACATTGTTTGGAAATACAAACTCCCTCTGCCCATACATTTCTATATTAAATTAAAGAGGGAAAATCATAACCATGAGAAATGGGTTAATCAACATCAGATTGCTTGCAGAAAATGTAGCACATAATTTTTTTCTCATTTTCTTTCTCAAAAGTAAAAGCAGCAATAGCTTTGCTAAAATTCCATTGACAAAATACCACATTCGAGAAGTCCCATTCAATTTTGTAATTGCTAACTCTTCTCCACCCAGCACAGAAACTGTAAAAAGGCAATTCAAACCCATGCAACCCCCAGTTGAAGGATATTCTTTTAAATGAAAATGAACATTCAGAGAGACCTCATACTCCATGTGCTGGGTCCTATCTGCTTGAAGCAGAAACTCCCAGCTGGAATTGTGCAGCACTCTCCTGGACAGCAGACTGGCTGGCCATCTGCCTGCATCTGTCTCTTCTATGCTCTTTCCCAGTTCCCAAAAGTATGCACTGCAGCTTCAATTCACTTCACTTCGCAGTTGGCTGTACCACGTTTATAAGTTATTTGGCTGGTATGGACACATCATATTAAAGAAATAAAAATCATTGAAAGTAGGTGAAGAAAATTACTTGATTACAAGCAAATAATAATAAAAAAAAATCAAAACCAAAACAAACAAAAAAACCCACCCCACCAAAACCAAACAAGCAAACAACTAAACAAAAAAAAAACCCAAACAAAACAGAAAATAGTGCCAGAGATCAAAGAATGAGAACACACCTCATTTGGCTGACGTAGAAGATTCAGCCACTGGCCCAGCAAGCTGCTTATTCTGCTGCTGTTGAGGACTCAAACGAGAAACAGGAAGCAGACAGACACAACCATCTGTTTTACTCAATGTTATATTACAAAGGGGAGATATTTTCCTGTATTGTTAACATTCAGGGCAGAGAATATGCTATTTTCCCTCTGCAAATAGATTGTTCTACCTCCATTTGAATGACTAAATGAACTTTTAGAAGACTTTTCCCACCCTCTCCCCACCACCTCACACCACAGAATAGTGCAGCTAATGTATATAAGGAAATGTATATAATTACTGTGCCGTTCCTGATTGAAATAAATTCTAGAAGATCTGTTTGCACTAGAAGGAAAAATATATATGACTGACATAAAATCCACAGCTCTGTGCTCTTAGAAGCTATGATGACCCTAAGTTACATGAGAAGAAAACTAGAGCTAATAGATTTGCAGATATGTAATTAACCAGAATTTGCTTAGGTTGCCCAAGTTAGCTTTGACTTTCTTATTAGTGCCTGGGTTTAATATGATTCAGATTCAAACAGTTGTTGAAGTACTCTGCATCTTAATCCTGACACTCAAACCCACAGTCTAAACAACATTAGACACATGAAGAGTTAACAGAAATCCAAACAAATCCTATCAGAATACATGTTTTGCAGTAGGCATGTATATGAGAAATATGAAGATAACATTTATTCTGAATGAAACACTGGAAAGACTAATAGACTGCCTAAATCTCCAAAAAGTTTTCCAAAAAATTGGAAAAGGTTCAGACAAACCTCGTAAGACTGATTCGAAGTCTGCAGTTTGAGATTCAAAAAGCGCTATTTACTTAACTTTTCAAAGGCAAGGGGTTTTAATATACTAAACAAAGGCATAACAATATCCAGTGACTGCAGCTGAAATTGGATAAATTTTCAGCCATAAATAAGGCATGATTTTTTATAGTGAAGATAATTATCCATGAGAGACCTTCTAGTAAGTGATGTGCTCAATTTTCCATCACTCAAAAGCCTTCAAATTAAGACGAAATATATTTCTGAAAGACATATAAAACAGAAGTCAGAAACTTGCTACCTGAAATTATGGACAAAATCCTGTTCTGTTTTGTTGTTGTTGGGTTTTTTCGGTTTTCTTCTTTTTTTATTTTTTGTTGGTTTTTTGGTCCAGAAATTCAGGTTATTAAATATAATTACATCTTACTGCATTAAAATCTATAAAACTTGTAACAAAATAAAAATTTTTATTCCATTTTGATGGCATCATTTACATTGAGGAGTAAAATGTTACTGAAAATTAATCCTACTCCAAAAATCTGACCAACCACCAAAAAGGCAAAGAAATAAAAAGTGGGGCCATGCTACCCGCCCCAAGACATACATGACCTATGTGTATGACCACCAGAGTCTTTGAATGGAAAGGTAAATCTTGTTAACTGTAAAATCAGTTATTTTCTTCCTCATACCCATCATTCTGTTCAACTTCACTGAAAGAAATCCTGACTACGAGAGAAGAATTTCCAGCATCACTGTATTTGTGTTTGGTTATTGGTACAGATATCCTGAGAACAAATAATTTCTTCACGAAAGAAAAAAGGATCTAAGGCATGTTTCCCTATCAGCAGTCTAAGGTTTGTGGGCAGATACTGAGCTTCTGACTCCCAAACCTCTGATCTCAATAGAGCCAAGAGCTGTCTGTCAGAGTTAAGCTTTTGCTTTTAAATGAGGCAAAGACATTCAGTCCCCACTGAAGTCTGAGTTTAGAAGTATAGAAATGCAGAAAAAAAAAATTTGCACATTTCCTTCTCCCACATGAAAACTGCTAGCAGCTAATTCAACTCTCATGAAGTCCACACAAGTGTAAACGCTCTTCACCATTTTTAAACTGTGAAACTGATTTCAAAATAAACTTTGTTCTTATATTTGGCATTTTTATCTTACTGTGGTTGACAGCCACCTGGCTCAAAACTATTACTTAAAAGTACTTTCAACAGAGGCTTTTTAAACACCTTCTAGCTTGATTTAATGCAAACATAATTAAAATACCAACTTGAAAACTAAACCATTCATTTTATCCCTGCTAATAGGAATTTTTATTTAGTACATAACTGACTATGGAAAAGATCCTGAAATGTACCTTCCTTCCAAAAATACTCTGAAATCTTTCAAGCTTGATGTTTCTCCTTGTCTGAGACATGTTCCCATAGCTTGCAAAGTCATATATCATTCTCTACTGGGATAGCCAAAGACCAGTGGAAGGAAGGTCAGGTATTTTCACTGAGGTGTTATTTTTCAAGAGGTGTTAATTCCAGAACAGACTGGATATTTTTTTTTCATTTTTTTTGTAAAGTGGCAATCAGGCTTACTGTTGGAATTGGAATTCTCCTGTGCAAGTTGGAACATGCATTGTAAAGATCCCCAGTCTGTATTACTTTATTATTGTCACATAAAGCAGTTGCGCCAGCCCAAGAAAAATCTTCAGAAGAGTAGCTTGTGTTTATTAAGATTTATTTTTCAGACTTCTCAATTGCTGACAGCAGCAGCTGATTTAAACCACCAGAACCATTATGAGGGATTTGGGTGGGTCCCTCTCTTCGTAGCAGTCCAAAGGTGTTGTATTTTGGATTTGTGGTTAAACCACAGGGAATAACAGTATGGCTGAACAGTGGTTGCACCAGCATCACACTTTCTCTTTTCCCCACCCTCCCTGACTCGCAGGAAGAATACTGAGAGTGGACAAGAAGCTGGGAGGTGACACAGCTGGGACAGCTGACTCCGACTAGTTAAAAGGATATTCCATGCCATGTAACATCATGCTCAACAATAAAAACTGGGGGGGAGAGGAAGAAGGTGAGGATTTTTTGGCTTCCAAGGTGGCTGCCATCTGGAGATTAGGTGAGCATTGGTCTGCTTGTGGGAGGTGGCATGTGACTGTCTTTGCATTACTTGTATTTTTCCTCTCTCCTCCATTTATTAAGCTGTCTTTACCTGAACCTGCAGTTTTCACACTTTTGTTTTTCCTGTTCTCTCTACTTCTAGTGGGAGTAAAGTGGGGAGTGAACAAGTGGCTGACTGCTTAGCTGCTGCTCAGGGTCAATTCACAACATTCACACTCTCCCACTATACAAGCCCAAAACAGGACTAAAGCTTAGAGATTTTATTTTTTTTTTTTTAAATCAAATAGGAATACAAACATGACACATTTCTAGGCCTCAAAAACATGAGTAAGTATAAATGATAAATGATATAATTTGCTGTAATAGTAATGTCTCAGGCTTATTACAGTGGTTTGCCCTGTATATCCTAATACTCCAAAATCCAAATTTGCACGACTAGAAGCAACAACCATTGTCCAGGAAAAAAAAGCAGTGGCAAGTGTTTTTCTCTTTTGACTTTTTTCTTTTCCAAGGAAATGTGACATTTGCATTTACTTCATTTTACAATCAGTATAAACTTGCTAGCTATTAATTGTTCATGTTTTGCACTTAGATTGCAGTAACTCAGGATATGCCTATTAAAAGCAACATTAACTGTTCCCTTGAGTAGGAAGATGTACTTAACCTTATAGAGCTGTATTGACAACAGATTTCTAATATCACCTGCTTGCATTCCAGCTCTCTGAAAAATCACAAAATTGTGTAGAACAGAGAACTTCTCCTATTGTCCCACAGATAGTAGAGGATACAATGGTAACATTTCTAACAGTTAAAAACTACTTCTTAGCACTTTGGACAGAATTAGGCGTGTGAAAACAGCCACTGTAGAATTTCACTGAGCTCTGTTTAGGTATTCGTGTTCCCTCCTATGAGGGAACCACTTGGTTATTTTACTGTGTCATTCTCAGATTGCCACCTTCAACACTGTTCTCATGAGAATAAAGAATCAGGAAACAAAATTAAGCTTAGACTTTCCTTTCTCATAATATTCTGTTTCACATGCCAGTGCACTAATTGTAAATTTCACTGGTGTTTGAATCCATCAGGTTTAATTAGAACCCATGTAACATTTTTATGCCTATCCTAAGACTAGGCATTGTAAGGAAGCAAAGACCTATAAAATATAGACACATTTATTCTGGTGATTTCTTTGACTTCCAGCAAGCACTCCATTCATGGAAAGATGAACTTTCTTGAAAATTCCATTTTACTACACAATCCCATTTACTCCTGCTAGTCATAAACAAATTAAATAACAGTCATAGACATTTTGACAGTGCTAAAGAATTTGCAGGTAATTTTAATGATGGAAAACATACTTCATCACACTTCTCAGAGTTCCAAATTGATCTCTGGCAGTGAGGCTGATAATTTGATTGTTCTGTGATGTACAAATGCATAATTTCAAAAGCAGAAATCATTTTACAGAGAAACTAATTAAATGTAAATGAAGTCCTTATATATGTTAATACGTGGTGATATATACAGCTATAATTGAATAATAAAGAATAGCTCATCTAAATATCCCATTTAAAAATGACTTTCACATCAAAACAACTGCAGTGGTATGGTATAGTTCTCTGCATCATTAATCGGAAATATAAGATATTAAGTAAGTTCTTTGCTTCCTTCTTGCCATCCTTCTATTCCCTCCTAATTTTAGGATCAAACATCTTTTAAATTTACTGTTCTCAGTGGCACTCCTATTAAAACAGAATTAAGACACTGCCTATCACATAGGTAAGCTACACAAAGAGATGAGGTTCTGGACAGTAGGTTATAAAACTTATTTTAATTTTTTACTTCACATTATCAGTGGACAAACTTAACATTCATTTTACATTGTCTCTTATAGAATGTAGATTCCATATGTTCCCTGAACGGGATGCATTCTTTCATGAGCTCTGTGCCTCAGGGCCACCCTGGCAACCAGGCCCTGCAGGGGGACGTGGACAGGCCCAGCCAGCTGTGCAGGATGGTGGGCAGCTATGCTCCGGAGGCTCTGTGGGGACACAGGGTGAGCAAGCAGCTGGCATTGTCTAGGCCTTGGGTGGATTAAGCCCAGACCAAAAGATAGCACAGAACCCAAAATCTGTTCTACACCTCTGCTGGCTACGCAGTAATCTTCCATGGAAACTCTTGAGTATTGTCTGGAGTTTGGAGAGTAAAACACAGAATCACAGAATATTCTGAGTTGTAAGGGCCCCAAAAGGATCATCAGTTCCAGCTCTTAAGAGAATGGCCCATATGGGGATCAAACCCTAGACCGTGGTGTCATGAGCACTATGTTCTAACAGACTTAGTCACCATTTTTGTAATTGTGCCTGGCAATACTGCAATTTTATTTGCTATTTTTTGCTATCTCAGCGTTTTGACTGTTACTAAGATTTTTTTTTTCTCCTGGTTTTGTTCTCTCAGTGATCCAACATCCCACTTAAGGCATTAACTATGTGTGATTAATTCCCTGATTTTTTTACTTTTGTTTACTGTGAGGGGCAACAGAAATTCATTCTGATGGGAAAGATTTGTAGTAATCTTAGTACTCAAATAACCAAATCAAGGAAATGTTTAATAAAGGCAGCATGATTACACTCAGGTGTAATCTGTAATCACGTGTAATCTTGATTTAAGAGATCAGGGAAAAAGGAAGAAAAAACAACCCTGAATCAAGAAACAGTCAATGTTACAGACCAGAGAGAAGATTGAGAAATTTCCTGGCACATTTCTTTTACTGTTTCAAAATGCAAAAGATAGCTGAGGTTCTTCTGGATGAGTTTAGACAGGATCAATCAACATAGGTTGCCTTCTCTTTTTTTCTGATTAATTGGAGTAAGCGTCACATGCTTACTTAAGCAGAATCATCTGTATGGAGTTAATCTGTTTATTGATTAGCAGAAAGCAACTGTTCAGCTGAATCTCATTTGATACAACATGGTGGTCCAGTATCCCGAAATACCCTGCAAGGAGAATAACCTCCCTTTATATTTTCTATATCGTTTTTAAATGGCAATTCACACATTTGATAAGGATTTCTACATGGAGCTAATTTTTATAGACTGCAAAAATTGTTCATTTATGACAAACTGGCCTGAATACCTGTTGTAAAGAGTGTTTTATTACTATGGCTTAGCATTACACTTATTACAAAAGTTCTAGCCAACCACTTACAGTAATTTGACAAAGATATACTAGCTATTTTAATGACAACTATTTAACAGTTAATTTTACTATAACTTTAAAGACATACATGTATTTCAAACTGCTCACTATTTAACTTTATTGTGTGAATCAGAGTATTTATCCTAAATTTTCTTTGCTTGAAATTGTACAGGACTTTAAAAATACAGTAATAGATCAGCTAAGTACAAGAAAATAGTCACTGACTACTCTGGTATAGGTAACAGCAAATAAAAGTAACTGTAAATTTTTGTAGACTATTGGATATATCTGTAATAATAACACCACATCTTAATTGTTTGTTCTGAGAAGTTGCTTAGGTACATAATTAATCCTGCTGAATATATTAAGAAGGGCTTTGAAAAGACGTGATTACTTAAAGTAAGACAGGGAATTTGCTAAGAAATACCAAGAATCCACCAGTGGATTCTGACTCCTGGAAAACAACGAGTAGATTGCAAACCACAAATAATGAACTCATATATTTATCAAGTAATGCTAACTGAATTGATATTAATGGTTCCTATACCAATAAGGTAGGAGAAAAGATACACTTTGAAGCTGCAATGTGAAATCAAAGTCAGAGCAAATGAGAATCATCATGACATCTCAATGGTGAATTAAAAACAGGAGATGGTTAAGTGTCACATTTTTACAACAAGTAATCCTTAAAAATCAAAGGTGTGGCAGACACAAAAAAAATACTGATATTAAAAAGCAAGACTTCATTTTTTTGTGATGGATTCATTAGTGTCATAACCTTTCCTTCAGTCAAATAATGAATGACGTAGGGAAAAATATTTTAAGATAGTAGAACTTCAGGTTATATCCTGGAAATATATATATCACAAAACAGTTTAACATATTTTTAACTTGCTGTTAGCATCTCTATTAATTTGCACAGTCCTCCTCTTGTTAATATTTGAACTTTTTAGATAATCATCCTATTTAGATTTGCTTATTTAGCTAACTGCCTCCATGCATGTTTTCAATGGGGAATTCAACTGGTAATTTAACAGCCAGGACTCTTCCCTAATCCTATTGATGTATTCCCAATAATCAACGTTCTGTGAACAGCTGCATTGTTGGATGTCCAAATAGATTGCACCAAAAATGATCATCTGTATGTTGTGGGCTTAGTGGACAAAATGAAAAAGGATTCTTTATTGATAACTAGAGGTTTTGTACATTTTTATGAGTTAATAGGGTTCAATTAAAATTGCCGAGTTGTGAGCTTACTGCACACATCTCTGGAGCTTTGGAAGAAGAAAGTTTAATGAACGGCTGAACAGTTATCCCGATACCCTAGTAATTAGAGAACGGGTAATTAATGTGCATCTGTGGTACACTCTGGGGTACTGTCCATGACCCTGCAGTGTGGCAGAAAAAGGAAATTATGAGCTTGGCATGGGAATACAGCTTTTCCTATTTTCTTAAATTTTAGATCTACATCTATGTTAATTAAAAGAAGAAATGAATTACCATTAACACCATTAGGCAACGAGCTCTGATTGGTTATGCTCCACATGGACTTTGAAACTGTTAGAAACTTGGGAGGTCAGAAAAGATTTTTTTGGGGATCCTTTCAAGTGTCTGAAGGACTTTTCACAGAAGATAGCAAACATTTAGGAAAAAAAAAGCTTAAAGGCTGGAACGCATGCTGGTGAAAGACATCTGTATTTCTGTACAACTTCCACTGTTACAAATTTTATTTTTAAATTAGAGTGCAGGTGCCCCAGTCCTGGCAGCGGGGGCTGTGGGGCAGCCTCTGTGAGGAGAGGCCAGGGGAGCCCCGTGCTGCACATGGCCAGCTCCAGCCAGCTGCTGGGGACACAGCAGGGCATGGCTGAGCCCCTCGGCCAAGGTGGTGCTGCCTCTAGAAAGTGCATTTAAGAAAGAGCAGAAACAGAGGGAACACGAGGAGGTCCATGGCACCAGAGCAGGTGTTCCCTGAAGCCTCTGAAGCACCCATGTTGGAGCATGGGAAAAGTGTGAGGAAAAAGTAGTGGTGGAGATGAGCTAATAGGGACTGGCTGCAGCTCCCTCTGCCCGTGATGCTGCAGGGACAGGATGAGGATGGGGCATGCAGGCAGCAGAGCTGGGAGTAAAGTTAAGCCTGGAAAAAACAGTACTAATGGTGCGGCTTTAATGTTTCCTGTTTTATTTTCCTCTACATGAACTAATAATTACATTTTTATTTTGACTGTCAATCAGTTAATTTTTCCCTAGTAAAGTCTGTTTTGCTGATAATGTTAATTGATAAGCAATTTCCCTTTCTTACTTTGACCCATAAGCTTGTTTCCTATTCTTCCTATTTTCTCCCCTGTGGTTTTGCCCAGGGCTAACCCTCCACAAGATGTTATAACTTTAAATACAGTGAGTTAAGATCTGTTCATAACAATTCCACTGTATTCTTATTTAAATTTAGAAGAAATACAAAATCACCTTTTTTATTAAATATTTCGTTTGTATAAGTCTTGTACAAATTAATAACACTGAAGAACACTTATTGAAAGATAGTACTCACAGATGTTAGATGACTAGGTAAGCTGATGCAGTAGTTTCTAGAGAGATTCTGAGGAAAATTGCTTTTATCTCCTGAAGCAAAACAGCATTCCATATTTCACATGATAATAAAATGTATCCTCAGGGTAAGTAAGTTGTCTCTACTTTTATAACAAAACACAATTCAATTAGTATGCAAAAGTAAAGTACTATTTTATGAGAACAAGCAACTCTCCTGAGCTTACTGTTTTAGCAGATTCTAATACCTTTTGTAACAGTACACTGGTTCCAAATTAACACTGGCTGGCCATAACCAACCAGATTTATAAGATTCATTGAAATGTTAGGCATCAACATATAGTTAAATCACTAGAAGTGATTTAAGAAGTTCCAAGATGTGGCTTTAGTTAAGATAAAAATGCCCTTCAATACAGCTAAACTTTTGAGTATCTGAAGCCGTCAGCTTCAATGAAAAACATATATATGTGTATATATATATATATGGAACAGTTAGTTTAGCTGGACATGTAATTTACACATTTAGCAGAAAAAAAAAACCAAACAAAAAACCATTTCACATCCATGTTTTAAAGTATCTAAACATAAGCTCAGCTGTATCTATTATAAAAGCACTTTAAAATACAAGTCAAGAACACTTAAGGAAACCAGTCATAGATGAATTTAAAGGCAGCTTTACTTTGCACGAGCAATCCAGATGGAGACAATACCCTAACTAAATTTAAGCATTCTTTATTTTTTGTTTTGCTTTTATTTTTTCTAGTTAAATAAATACTTGTCAGTCATTTTAGATGTATTTCCGGAAAATGTGAAACATACCATACCTACAAACTGGATAGATGCAGAACAATTGCCTAAACAGGAGTTAATTTTTTTCTGTCTCTCTGGTAAACAGCAAATTAAGAAAAGCTGCTTGTGTTTGCCCACATCCATCATAGACACTTCTCAAGCATTAGTTTCAGGGCACTACAAGTCAGAGCACTTCTAACATCAAGGTATTTTATTGATTATTTTTGTGGTTTAACCCCAGCTGAGAACCAAATACCACAGAGATACTCACTCCCTCCCCTCTCCACCCCCATAGTTTCCATTTCTTTCCATGTTATAAAATGAATCAGAGATGAGAGAAAAGAGATTCTTAGTTCTTTTAACCTATCCCCATAATATCACATAGAGCTACAGTATCTTCAAGAGCACTGGAGTAGAATGTTTCTAAAACATTTACAAACATCTTTATAAACTTACAAAGCAGTCGTAAGTGGACAGAAGTGTATCTCTGAGTGTGCTTACATTGAACACCCCGTTAAAAGGAATGGAAATTATCCAATTCAGTTCTAATGTTTCGGATTAACTAGACTTTCAAAGAGTAAGTGAAGAAAGAAAAAAAGGTCATGAAAAAAATTAATTTAGAGGGAGATAATGGTACACAACTTACCTTCAAGAAGTTTTTTTGGATTTAAGTTGCCATTAGGGAAAAAAAAGGAAGGAATTATTAGTGTCATAAGCAAAATGAAGACACACTAAACCAAAACACTCTGAAAAAGCCAGCACTGGTCTCTGGCCTCACAGACAAGTGGCTATATCAAGGGATGGTTTTGAGAGTCTTCAAAGCATTATTTAGTAGATGCTGGAATTAGCATCCAGGCGTGATGTTGCAGTCACAAACCTGAAGCTGTCTAAGGCTTTCTGGAAGCCACAGGGAAATTTTAGTTATGTTGCAAAACTGATACAAAACATATACACTAGAAGCAGGAAAACACACACTGTAACAGGATGCTGAGAATAAACCCTACCTGATCCTGGACTTTAGAAGCCTTAGCTACACAAGTGGTTCTACTTACTTGAGATTCCTCTAAAAATCTGCTCTTGAGTCTTAAAGCTTATATATACCAGCATACAAATTTAGTTTCATACTTTTGTAAAATTCAGTCACAGATAATGGTGCTGCTTCCTTGAGGTAGCTGAAATAGAACTCGTTTACCTCGCAAAGAAGACTGTGTACAAACTACTATTTTCTAGCAGTATTTCATTAACAGCCTGTTCACAAACACAATTCTTGAAGAATTTCTGCCTTACATGGAAGCCTTTCTCTGAGGACTTCTGCAGGACTGAATGACTCTGACTTGTTTTCTAAATCCCCTTCCGGTCTCACCAAGAGAAAGAGAGGGACCCACAAAGATGAGATGCACTGGAATCTGTGGCAGTGTGCGCTGCCACCACAGTCCCTAAGGGATGGTGGACAGCAGCCCCAAGTTCCAACAGGCAGTAAATAGGTTGCAGTAAACCCCCTAGGAAACCCCGGTTCATTTAATGTTTATTCATACATTTTCATTACTATTCATAGCGTTCTAGAAGCTTCAGTGGCATCCGACTGTTCATTGGTTCTGTGTAGAGGTCCCTCCTTCCTGGGTACCTCATTGGTTCTTCATTTGTTCCCTCCCACCTCATGTTGCCTCCTCATTGGTTGTACCCCTTTGCTCCGCCCCATTTCCAAGTTGTATAAAACCCTGGTCCCAGCCCTTAGAACTGTCCTTTGCTCCTTGTTCATCGAGGGTCATAAATCTGTTGTTTAAAGCAAAGGTCCCTTCCCGTCTTGTCTCTCCTTTGCTGACATGCTCATTATCAGTGCTCGTATCCCTGGTGAGCTTGTGACAGCGTCGGGCTGCAACTATCCAGGCATAGAGGGTAGTGCTGAGAGCCGACGCCGATCAGGTCTGGGAGCTGATCGCCCGCATCAGGAATCAGTCCAAGTTAGTAGATCTGTTCACTGCTGATTAGCTGCTCAGACAGTATCACATGATAACATGGTGTCTAGTCAGACAGCGAAGTACTGAACCGTATGATCCACCAGACCTAAGTACTGATCAGGGGTAAGTAACAATGCAGGCATTGAAGTCTTAAGAGTCTTTGTCTCTTTAATTGAGTTATCTTAAACTTTTGCTTACTATCTAGATAGCAATAGGGGCTTTCAAAAGATGTTGCTCAAACAATACCTTGGTCTCCTGGCGACTCACATAATGCCTGTCTAGGAGAATCAGTATTTAAGTGAATTCATGGGTTTGAACACACTATTTGAGCAGAACAGGAGCAGTGTTCACTCAGAATGCTACTTCTGCTGTCCTCTTAATTTTTTTCTAGTATTTCTCTCCATCAATCTTCAGGATTCTGTAGCAGTTGAGAAGATTGAGATGATAACTATACAGCAGCATTCAAGGTAAAACACATTTCGGGCTGATGCCATGTTAATAGCCATTGTTAGGTGAGAAGTCATTTGCTTGCTGGAATTTATAAGATTAATGACACTTTTATATTATTCTGCCAAGAGAATTTAGTTTGAATATGTATGAACTTACACTTCCATACAAATGCAATAGCATGCCGTTCATAAAAAGAATGGAAATAAAGTATGCAAATAGTGCTGTGTAAAAGCCTGGTGTTATATCCACGGTGCATTAAAATTCTTTGTCCAGCAGTGCATTTCACATTAAAATAGCTTATAAATAAATAAAAAAAATCAGCAAACAGGATTAATGTCTTTAAATATGCAAGGTTCCTGACAAAATATCTGACAAAATGAATTCTTCTCAATATATAAATTTTGTGGTAAGTTATTTATAGTAACCTAAATTATGTTTTCATTCTCACATGTTCCATATATATTGTGTGTAGCATTTTGTTCCATCTTTTCCCTATAATTTTATTTTCTTCAAAAATAAATTAAGAAACTGTCAATATGTTTACCAACAGGTTTATTGTTGTTGGCCTTTCTCATAAGAAAGATACTCTCTGTTAAAAAATGAAAACACAGTTCCAGAGTCATTTCAGGGAAACTTCACTGCCACAGTAAATTTGTTCTCATTGCCTGCAAACTTATTTCATCTGTGCAAAGGTGTTGTGCACATTTGAAGCAATAAGTGTCATCTTTGGAGATCTTTGAGAGCGGTGAAAGAGGTAAACAATAAGAATTAGCCAGTTCTCTGGAGTGAATCTTCAGCACCATGAGAAGAGAAGGACTGATAATGCAAAAAATCTCCCACTTTATTTTCAACCTGGAATGCAAATATCCCCCTACAGGTATTACATACTGATTTCAAAACAACAAAACTAGCCTCCTTAGGTTAAATTAAATGAAAATAAATGCAGTTTTTCAAAGTATCTTTTTTAAGACCAGGTTAAAGCTTATACATAAGAAGAAAGAACAAAGGAGTGAAGGAAAATTAGCGGGAAGGAATTAAAAAAAGAGAGTAGCAGACAATGAAATTAATGAAATAATCCCTTTGTTGATTAAATGTTGTTATGGACTGCTTCAGTCCCTGAAGTGCCAGTTTTCAAACTATGTATTTAACCAGCATACTCTCTGTCATCTTCTATATTTGTTTACACAGACCTTTTTATCACATAATGGTTTTCCTGAGATCAGCATATTAAATATTTTCTGCATATGTGACATTTTATTGTATATACAGCTCTGAATGATGTGTAGACAAAATTCAGACATGTTTGCAGTTGCTGCAGCTGCGATTTTTGTAGCATAACCTTGGTTTAGTGCCCCTGTTTACAAATGTTTTTTCCACAAAATAAGATGGTGGTGTTGTGAGCTTTATGGGCAGCAGTTGCCCCTAACTGAAGACAAATAACAACAGAAGATTTAACATAAATGCAGAAGTTTAATATGTGAACCCTTCAAGCCTTATCAATTAAATTAGTACAATTAGATCAGTTACAGAAAACAGCAGCTTCTTCAAGTTTTGGACATAGAAAAGGATAGGATTTTTTTTTAAATTTTCATCTTTGGGGAAGGCACATGCTCATATCACATTCTACAATGAAGACCATGGTCTAAGAAGAAATAATTAGATGCCTGAGATGAAATACCAGCAAAATTGATTTTGACAATAAAGCAGATACAAACATATGAAGTATTATGAAGCATTGCCTACAAGCAAATTAATTCTAACTATTCTCATATTCTTTCTAAAATCTTGGTTTACAAAGTAATTTCACTGATTTCAACATTATTTTCCCACCACAAACGAGGGGAATTTGACCTTTGTTTATGGAGAACTTGCTACACTAGAATGTGGAAAGTAATGGAAATCTTAAGGTTAAGATGATGTGTAGCACAAAGAGTAAATCAAGCAGAATTCAGAATGACTTTTGAAGAAATAGAATAACCTTTAACATAACCTTTTATAAAAGAGAAATTGGCTTTCTAATCCTTTGTTGCTTACATGAAATAAGATTTCATTTAATCAGTTGTAGATGTTGTGTTTTCATTACATCCATCAAGTTATTTAGTCAGATATCTTATTTCCTTCCCTACAAAACAGAAGGAAACCTGATACCAGGAAAAATAAACGTCCCTAAAAAACCAATCCATCTTGTGATAGATTGTTCAAATTTTTTTTAATTAAAAGAAAGAATGCATTTTTAAAGTCAGCTTTTTTTGGTACATGTCAAGTCACAAAAGAAAGGTAGTCATTACAGTGAAATGCTTTAGTATCTTATCTCCAACAATGAACAATGTGCATTTTAAAAAGCTGTAAAATCTATGAAATGGACAATTTCCATAATATGTCAAGAAGAAAATTTACTCCTATTACCAGACATGTCAAAAATCTTCCATATTATCAATTCTTGTAGACTTTAAATAAACTGGACTCCATAAAGTTGGATACTCTCCCCAGGGACTAAGGAAAATCAAATATGCCTATTATTCTAGAACATGCTCTGGTGCACAATATTGTTTTCATTCAGTTCCTTGTTTCCTTCCTTCTTCATGTGGAGTTTTGTTCTTGTAGCTAATTCAGGGCAATCTAATTTAAGTATATGTGTATATGTTTTTAATTGAATTGTTGAAGTTGCAGAGTTTCTATAGACCAAGAGAATTTTTTTTTTTGAAGATTTGATGTTTAAATGGTGCCTGAGTGGTAAAGTATTTTTTTTTAGTATTTCACATTCTATATACTCAAAAGTTTTAATGTTTTCTTTCTATAGATGATTTTAATGAGCACTCAAAAAGTGTTTTTTGCATATATATTGTTTTATATTTTTTTAATTTTTAAACTAGTTGGTTTTTTCAATTTTTTATTTATTTTATAGTTGAATAAGTCATTTTTCATATGCATTTTTACTTTTCCCTGTTCCATACATTAAGCTTCTCTCAATTTCATTAAATCAGACCACACAATCTAAAATAACTCTTACTGATAAACAAACTGAAATTCTTCTTGTCTACTGCATTATTTTAGAAACGTTACTTGAAGCTTATTCAGTTCTTATATCTACATATTTTTATTCATTGTAAATTCTAGTTGTATATATGGACTTTGATCCTATCTAAACAAAAGCCTCATCTGACAGAAAGCAAAACTAAGTCCTCATTTCTATTCTTATAGTAATTCTTGAACCTGGGTAAACGTTGCATATGTTCTATGTTTTCTTTTGGTTTTAGAAAGAATTAAATTGCCCTTAAATTTTGCCTATTTATTTTCTAGCTATGTAGACAAAGTATCACACAATTTCCATCCTAATTGAACACTACATTTAATGGCACCAAAAGAACAAAGTCAATGGCTAAGGAAATTTTCAGAGAAATCTAGCTAAGACTTCATGTTTTCTAAAAACAAATAAAGAAAATAGCATTGCTGTGTCACAGTTTGTATTAAACAAAATTTACATATAAACAAAATTGTAAAAAGGAATCAAAAACAACATCTCTACAAAGTGTTCTCGCTGCAGTCTATAATTGAAAAGAAATACAATGACAGCTCCTAAAACTATTTCCACAAAATGATTTTCCATCCTCTGTGGTTGGGCGCATTCATGTACCATGCTCATTGCTGCACAGCCACAGAGACACAAGGCTGTATTTTTATCCTGTCTGGCTAATTAACATATAATCTATCTGAAGAAGTATTGTTTGTCTAGAACACCAAGTTATTGGCTCATTAGTTAAGTATTCTCATAAAGATGCTGGATTCTCCCCAAGGGCTGGAGAACAGTCTTTGGCCACAGAAATGCCTGCTAGTTTAGCAGTGTCACATCAATCTAAAATACTGGTCATTCATCAGTGCACATGGTTATTGGGACAAGCTCATACTTTGAAAGCAGCATGTGATGTTACAATATGTGGTAAAATAAAGTAGGGTAAAGTAGATTTTTTGTGATTATCTTTTTGTAAGAAAGTTTAGTCTTAAGTGCCACTAGAATTCTAATAGTAGGTGGTGATGTGTTTAGTGAAAAATACTTTCATTGTGGTGGAATTCTAGTTGTATTATTTTATACCAGAAGATGTAATGCAATCCTAATAATATGTCTATTATAAGTAAAAACACTCAGTAAAATATAATAAATATTTGAAATTGCCATTATGTAATATAATATCATATATCAATGGGGAAACATTTACGGTAATACAACATTGATTGCATTAATTCTATATGTGGTGGTTTTAATGATAAAAGATTATTTAACATAGCTTTTAACAAACCGATATTTAGAAGCTATTTAAAATGTACGAAATCAAAGTAGCTAATAGAGAACAAAGGAAAGAAACGGTGGGAAAAATCTGCTTGATATTTTTTGAAAACATTGCTTAACAAATTCCTTTTCTTCCTTGCCAGCCATCACTTACTTTGTGTGTCTACAAAATACCACCTTGAGGGAAGTCATGCAATTTTACAAATTCACCTGCTTTCCGACCTTTTAATAACAGTGTTGCACTTCGCAGAGGAATACTCTAAAGTGTTTTAAATACCAGAAATCCATTAGACAAAACATAGCACCTGAAAACCACCTATAAAACATTTTGCTTACTTGAGTCCAGATCCTCACATCATGTAAACAAGGATAATTGAGAATTGATGTCTATAGCTGTCAGTTGCTATCAGAAATATTAAATAATTAGACTGATAGCTATAACCTTGTACGTGTATGTTCACTTAATAACTGTAACATTACATATCTTGGAGTGATTGCTTGAATATTTATGTTATGTGGCAGAGTTCTTTGTAGTGCAGTCACACATATAGTTAACTTAAAACACTGTGAACTCCTTGGGTATTTTTCAAAATTAGCAACAACTACCATAAAGTCCAGCTTTATCATTTAAAATGATATACTGACACATTTTTATAAATTTGTCTCATAAAATGCCATTAAAATATTAACTAAATTATTAAAACACTTAGAAAGTAGGTAAAATCTATTACAGGCTCCCCGAGCCCCATTTTAAGGACCTGAAATTGAAATTAGTCCATTCCAGGAATTTTAGCAATTAAAGCAGAACCACATCCATCACCTTTTTTTTTTCTTTTTTTTTAGTTTAATGACATACTTGACATTAGTGGAGATAAAATTGGAGAAGTTTCAGAAAATATACTGCAGTACAGAAAGCCTAAAGAAAGTACCTGGGCTCCAAACCTTATTATCTCTCTATATATCTATCAATAGTATCCCAACATTACACTAATACAATATGTCAAGTTACCTATGAATTTCTTGTGATTTTGGTATATTAAGAACATGGAACAGGTTTTTTTTGGCCTGCATTCTCTGCGGCTATTCATCCTGAGCATGATGGTTTTCATACCACCCTTGCTGGGATGTGTTAAGCAAGTGCGAATGCTGTAATCTATCATCAAAACCTACTATGTTTCTGAAAATTATAGCAAGGCTGATAGGGGATAGGGAGACCGAACTGATATCAGTTTTTATGTTCATTTGATAAAAATACCTGGCCTTTCTATTACAGAATAATTTAATTTTTCAGTATCAGATTTAGCAAACATAATCTTGAAGAATTAGGGAGGTGTTTTTCAGAAAAGCCTATGCAAAAGCTTTTTTGACTGGTTCTTTCATAAGCAATCTATTTTTTCCTTGATAGAGAAGGAGGTTTAAGCTTGCCTTTTTTCTCCTTTTTTAATTCTTTTTTCTTCCCTATTTTCTTTACCTGCATGAATAGAATCTTCTTTTTAATTTCTCCTTCTCTACCTTTTTACTGGCAAACACTGCAGATAGTACTTTACTAGTACTTTAAAGGGAGCCTGTGGATTTCAGCTGAATAAAGATCTTCTTTGCCTCAGTGGCAGCACTGAAGAAGATCTGAAAGGATTGAAAATCCGTTCTGTCAGCGGGAATAGAATGTTTTCATCACTAAGCTAGAAATCATGATTATTTGAGCATTTGTGTTTGATACAATAGACTTAGATTGATTTTTGGTAAGCTGTATTTCTTCTAATTGAAGAAGGCAAAATTATATTTTAGAAATCTGTCCCGGCTGTAAAGTAGAACTTCATACCACAGCATAATGTCTTACACCCTGCATGAATTATGTTACTGGAAAAAAGTTCAGAAGTGGCTCCTTTGCTCTTATGACTCTAAGTCATAGGGATATTTTTCATTATTTTCTGCTAGAAAATCCAGGGTTATTATCTTATATTCTCCTTACCCAAAAGGAAAAATTACTAATTTATGAATGTCACAGTTTAAAATAAGAATGTAAAAACACAATTTCACTGTTGAATCATACGTCCTATAAAACATGACACACCGATATGACATCACTATCTGTAATAAACACTGTTTCAATGGTTACCTCCCAGACCAGACATTTTTTCTATTGACTTTTATAGATTATTGATACAGTCCCTTCTCACTGTATAATAAAAATTCTAAATAATGATTCAAGAACAAAGTGCATCATTGACCACTGCCAAGTAATACACAACAGCTTCAGGATAAAATAAAACTGTGATTTATATATGATAATCTAGCATAATTTTAATTAATTCCTGAGTCAGTCTTATTTTCAGGAATTCTGAGAGCTGCATCTCTCAATGCCTCCAAAAGAAGTTCTCAGTACTTCAGCAAAGTGCATGCATCCTATTTTATTATTTGTGTCAGATACATGATACTCCTTAGGGATATGTACAGTTACTTTTCCAGTTTTCGTGACATTACAGTCAGAAATTGTTTCTGGCTGCAAACAAATGGTGTTTTTTTCCTCTTATGTAATGTCCTTACCTGAAAGATGCATAATGTGCAGCAGTTAACTCTTACTTCAGACATCACTTCTCTTCAAAGCCTGTATTAATTCCACCCAATTTCTCCTGACAGAGAAAATTATATTCCGTTTCTATAACCTTTAAGTAAAAAGAAATTGGCAGTACATTTAGCTTCATTGTGCTGTGCATTTTATTTCTCACTGTTAACATTTGAAAGAAATTAATGTCGGAAATCTGGCCCGAAAAGTAGTCTGTTGTTTTTTCAGTATCCAGGTATGTGTTTTTTCTTTCTGCCAAGTGAACAGTAATCCACTTTGAGTAAAAACTATTGTGTTAATTCAAAAGAGCCAGCAAAACACTGATTTTTGCTTCCAACTCTAAGATTAGTGAACGGAGTTCATACAACTTCAAGATCAGTTTGCCAGTGTTTTTCCACCTTATATATATGGCAGAAATGTCACATAACCTAAACTAAGGCAGGAGTAAGTACTCTAATACAAACACGTTTGAGATAATTCTGCAGTATTTCATCAGAAAAAAACTGTTTAAAATACACATTTGGTCAGTTTGTGTAAAATTTGCTGAAAGGTCACAAAGAGCTTCTCTTTCTTAAGGTAAGGACTGCTATATATACTTAAACATAAATATGCTTAATGTTCTTAATTAATTTTAAATTTCCCACAACCTAAAACCATTAAGGCACAATTTTTATTGTTTATAAAAGATTTAATGTATCTCTGCAATTAAAGGTTTTTAACACATCTGTATCCAGGGGTTAGCATGATCATTCCTTCACAGAGATTTATACCATCAGTGCTAGTTGTAAAGAACATCCCTGCCCATTTCTTTTGATTCCATTTGAAAAGAAATGTGTTATTTTATTAGCAAATATTTATATTTTTTCAAAGCTTTTTAATGAATGAGAGCTATGATGAACCCAGTTATATAATGGTGGGGAAAAAAAGATAATGTTTCAGACTCATTAGTTCTCCTCTCAAACTTCAAGCTGACTGCAAGCTTTTTTAAAATGATACATAACTATATAGATTAAGTAAAAGGGGTCGGGGTTTGTGTGCCATAGGATTATATTACCATATAAATAGCTGAGTTTTGTAAAAGTTGATTTTCAGATGTAAGAAGGTTATGCCAAAAAGACTTATGATTACATGTGCATCAATCAAGCCTGGGTTGCGATAAGTTTGAAGTCCCACATTAAGGTGGAAAAACTGATTATTTAGGTGAAAAAGGAATCTTTATTATTCAGTATTGACTTCAAGAACATTATCAGCATGATACTTACCAAACTAGCATGTTAAATAGATTGAGAAGTAAGAAATCAAAACTGTTTGAAATACTTCTTTAAAGTGTAGGTGTCTGAAGTTTTCCTGATCAATGTCTGTGTGCTAGGAACCTGGATAGACAATAAAAAAAAATGCAGACAGGGCTTCATTTGAAACAACTCCCTTATTTATGAAAAACAAAAGAACCAGCTGTAGAAAAATAAAAAAATTCTAAAATAAAACTGTAATTTTAAAATTTATTAGTTTTTTAGAAGTGTTTTAAATTGTTATCAATGTTTGCAAATATCACAACCATTTCGGGGATATCTTCATGACAAGGCTTTGAACTATCTACCAGCACAAAATGTGTTTGGAGGCCATAAGATTTATGTAATTTCAAGATGGAATGAAATCAAAATCTAAAGAAATGGAAATAGTTTTATTTCTGGAGCAATATTTGTGAATAATTGCACTTATTCACCAGAGGAAATAAAAAAAGCTAATGTAGATATACACAGAAATATTTTTCTTGTCCTCTACAGAACCATGAATAGACTTCCACAGAGATTTCCATAGATATGTTGTCTGATTTGTACCATGATTTCATGTTACCTTTACAGAGCTAGAAATTGTTAGATAGGCATTTTTCTACAACTTAAGATCAAAACTTACATTTTGAGAAAACATCTTATGTGCCACAGGTCAAAGTATAAAGTTGTCTTTGTGAGTCATAGTTTATAATTATTTTATGACATCAGAATCAGCACATTTATTTTCTAGATACAGGCAAGACTGAAAATGGACTAAGATGGCAGCATCTTAAGGGTGTTTTTCCTGTATATTTTATGACACTGGAAAGGAGAGGGCTTTTTTTGCATTTTAAATGGAAAAGTTACAAGTATGCATATACAGTCTTTGATTTTACAAGAACAGCTATCTCAACAAAGTATAGAGGGGCTTTTTCATTTCACCTTTCTGATTTAAGGTTTGTATTTTTGGCTGAGAGAATTTAAAATTAGTGTTTTGTTACTGCTCTTCTAAACTGAAGTTCAAAGAACAAGGGCATATCTCATTGCAATTTAGATAGTTATATAATTCTTAGGGAAATATCAATTACTGGGATTATGGAATATTTTCATATTGTTTTTCTAGAGAATTGACTTCTTCTTTGCTTCTTCTAAAGTCAGACTCTCGGGGAACTTAATTTAGGAAACAATTCTTTCAGAACTGTGCAAAACTTGTTTCCAACATAATAGATATCCAAGCATACCAAACTTTAATGCAGAAATTTGCCTTTACTTGTGTGAGGAACCAATTTAATTTTGATTTTTGTGTCAACATTGTTTGAAGATTACCAGAGGTATGTGGGGGAGGGGCTGCCCACAAGCATGTGCATGAGGCAGCTAGGAGAAGGTGGAGGAAAGCTCTGTCTCTGGGGGGACTTTGCCTGCCAGCCATTTCATGTCTCACATGGAACAGGCAGTCAGTATCTGTGAGGAGGAGCAGACCACCAAGGACACAGCGGCCTCTAGAAAGGTTCTCCAGTCAGGCGGCAGAAGGTCTCCACAAATGGACTACAGTCGGACGTTTGTCTGGCTGATGGTCTCCTGCCAGCGAGCAGAGCTTGGGAGGAGCCAGGGGGTATAAAAGTAACTGCATCACAAGCTATGGGGCTTCTTCTCGCTCTCTCTCCCTCTTGGTGGATGCTGCTGGACACTTGACCAGACACCTGCTGGCTTTGCTTCATTGACCAACCCTGAGCCTTGTGCCTAGCTTGTGTCCTTCCCTACCACTTGGTCTCCTTCACGTGCTCCAGCTGTTGCCTGTCCTGCCTCCCTATGTTCCTTTCTGATGCCCTGCCTGCTTCATCCCTGCCTACCTCATTCCTGCCTGGACCACCTGCTTTCCACCCTGCTTTGCCAATCCAGCCTGCCATGGCGATCCCTGCCATCACCCTGTCCAGGACCCTGCACCTCCTGCCCGAGCGCCCACTCACCTCATGTCCAGCCCCCCGTCGCTGCAGGAGCTGTGCCTGTGGAGTTCTGCCTCTCCAGGAGCTGCACAGGCCCCCAGCAGGCAGCGTGCACACACGCTGCCACTTGGACATCGACAGCACTCCCCAACCTTCTGGTGGCAATGTCCGCTTTTTATCTGTCTCCTCTCTCCCTCTCTCTCCCCCATTCTTTTTCCTTCTCCTTCTTCCTTTTCTGTTGTTTCTATTCTTCTTTACTAGGGCAAT